>JAJTUV010002842.1:0-170110 GCA_021653895.1 Mastomys natalensis | reverse complement strand
GGTTTTTTATTTTTTCTTCTGGTGTTTTGATTGTATATTATACATTCTGATTTGTTTGTTTAATGGATTGTGTGTGTGTGTGTGTGTGTGTGTGTGTGTGTGTGTGTGTTTGTGCTTTCTCTTTTAATTCAAGTTTGTTACTGTTTTGTTTGGTCCTACTTTTTAAAGAGCATGGGTTTGATGTGTAGAATCTGGGAGAGTTTAAGAGAGGGGAAACTCAGATCAGAAGAAATTGAACAAAAACATTTTCCAATAAACAAATATAAAGGAAATCCCAAGCCACATCTAAACCAACCAACAGAAAGATAAAAATAATCAGAGGAGAAATTAAGGAGATAGAAACAAAGACAACAAGATGAATTTAAGAGCTGGTTCTTTGAGAAGACAAACAAGATTGACAGCCACTAGGTCCACTGTAGTGAATTGCCAGCAATAACTGTTGATTTCCCAATTTTTGATTAAAATTTATTTCCTCACTGCATTGCACTCACTGCACTGACTCCAATGTACTGACTCTCTCTCCTCTGTATGCTCTTAAATAGTTTCTCTTTCCTGTGCTGTTCTCCTAAGAGTTATAAGCCCATTGCAGAGTTTATGTCTAGGCTTTCACATTCATTCTCCACTCACATGTGGGACTGCGTGAGGGTATCCTGGTTCTTGGCTGGGCATGGGCCTAGAACCCGAGACTCCAAGGGAGAAAGGCAGGAGTTCGGCCACGCCCCCAGAACTCAGGGTCCTGAAAAGCAGTCTAATCTCCATGGACCTACATTATTCAATCATGAAGGCCATTACAACCCCTCCCAAAGTGCACAGGTAGAGGGTGTGACTACAGGCCTCAGGCCCTAGAGATTTACATACTAATGAAGGTCAGAGGGCGGAGCCAATTAACCATTCCTCCCCTCCCCAGACCCTTCCTACTTCTCCCTCCCTACTTAACTCAGGTCTGCCTGAGTTTTGGGGAAACATCCAGATCCATCCACCATCTGCCATGACAATAAACCCTTTTGGAACCAAGGACTTCCTCGTATCATTGGGGCCTGCTGGGCCTGCCGCCACCGAAGCCTCCAGCCACTGGAACCTGGGACCTTCCTCAGTATGTGAGACAGGCTGCCTGGAAGCCTCCAGTAGCCTCCACCGTGCAGGTCCCGGGCTGCCGCCGTGTGGGCCTGGGGCCTGCTGCTGCCCCCCCCCACAGATTTTTCCCACACTCACAGACTCACACAGGACAACTTCTTCCTATAGACTCTATTCATAGTGTCATAAATAGAAATGACACATAATCTTTATGTTTTAACTTTAATGTAACTTGTCTATGTGTGGATATGCTTAGTGCAAAATAACTGTCAATATAGTTTATCTTCCTTTGCTATTTGGTATTAAACACATTGCTTTATATACTTACAGTCTAGGAGTCTAACACAAAACCTAAGTGTGTAGCAGGCTCTACCATCTAAGTACATTCTATAATGTTCACACCAGACACTGTCTAATGACACAGTTCTCAGAATGTATTACTTTTGTTAAGCATCATGTCACACATTAATATTACAGTAGTTAAATTAAAAGCAAAATAGTCCTCTTTAGTATGTTAATGATTAACTTTAGGATTTAAGAAGATATAAATATAACAAAGGGATGCAGAAGATTTCATCTAAATTAATAGACACATTGTTGTTTCTATTTTCTGTAAGTAAAATACTTCTTTAATAGAGAGAAAATACTGGTTAATACTCCAAACAATATAATTTTTTTTTGGGTTTTTCGAGACAGGGTTTCTCTGTGTAGCCCTGGCTGTCCTGGAACTCACTCTGTAGACCAGGCTGGCCTCAAACTCAGAAATCCGCCTGCCTCTGCTTCCCAAGTGCTGGGATTAAAGGCATGTGCCACCACTGCCCTGCCCATACAATATTTTTAAAGTAGTTATTTAAGTATAAAAATTAAGATCATTTTACATATTATGCATACTACATGATTTTTCATGTATGGGTTATCCTTTGTACTGTAGATAAATTCAAGTCATCATTATTTCATTTCATACACATTTGAAATGGTAAATGTATATTTGATGCATCTGAGGCTATATCCTAGGAACTAGATATTCCTTGCTCAGGTGCATACATAAGAGTGACATTTTGCAAAGAAGTAATGGTCAATAGCCTTTGCTCTGGAGTTACTGTTACTCTGTTTTCTTTTCCAGATGTAAACAAAAAAATCCAGGAGCCTAGAATACCACAAGCACACATTAATGCATTCTTTCAACACTCTGAGGAACCAGGAAGAAAGTTCTTCCTGAATTGAGCTATGTAGAAGAATGGAGCCTGGGCCTCTCCTTTTTAACTGTAAAGTTTAAATTTAAGCAGTTTTATGCTATCCATTCAAGTCACGCCTGGAGTCCTGATTCACAGAGACAATGAAATAATCAATATGTGTTTTTCAAGCTGTAAAACTGGCAACTAATACAGAAAAGGTCATCGTAAAGGCAGGAAGTCTGCATTTTGCTCCCATATTTCTCTATGCATTCATTATAGCATTTACCGGAAATGAGTACATATCTTTGCTTATACTTAAGAATGAATTCTTTGTTAACAACTTGAAGACTGAAAATAGTTGTTTAAATATTTAGACAGTTTTATAATGCTTAGCAGCTAGTTAACAATAAATAAGTGTTTCTTGTCAGATATAACCTGCTGGAATAGGAAAATTAGGTTTCCCACTAAACCATAGTAACAGTAAAGCAGTAGCAAGATCCTGATATAAAATGTCTCCAAATAGTGCTAGGTTGGATTCTTAAAGAACCTCATCAGTTTATACTCCAGAATTTCATTCTGTTTTTTTTTTTTTTTTTGGTGAGAGATGTATATGGTATATAAATAGCATCAATGTGATATATCTTAAATATGTTTGAAAATAGCCTTCTTTTAATGAATTTTCAATCTCAGTGACCTAAATGAAATAGTTCTTCAGATTAATATGTTAATTAAGTGCAACTGCATAATACTACATCATTAAAAAGTGAAATTAGTTAACAATTAAAGATACAACATAACAGAAGGATCATAAAATACTGAAACATATTTTATTGTAATAAAACATAATTTAAGAAACTTTTTCAAATATTGTAGATTGAAACAAAGGCTTCATGTATGTTCAACAACCACTCTACCACTGAGCTATATCGAAAGTACTAAAATAAAATAAGTGTGCTCCTCTGTGTGTGTGTGTGCATGTACATGTGTGTAAGAAAGAGAGAGACAGGGACAGAGAGAAACACACTGAGAGGTTCATATGTGTGGAGTATCTGTGTGAGTTCATCAGTGTGCATGTGACCCGTGAGAGATCAACTGTGGACATTTTTCTCTGTTGCTCTTTGCCTTATTTTCTCCTTTTTAATTTATGTATTTATTGATTCACTTTATATTCTGATTGCTGCTTCCCTTCTCAGTCCCATCCTCACACAGTCCTTCCCCCATTCCCTCTCCCTTCTCTCTGAGAGAGTGTAGACAGCTCCTGGTTATACCCCCACACTGGCACATCAAGTCTCTGCAGATGCTAGGCACATTCTCTCCCACTGAGGCCAGAAAGGGCAGGTATATTTTAACTTAGCATGTAAATCTGTTGATTTTCTATTCAGATCTTGTTGGCTAGACCTAGGATCTGAAGACTTGAAAGAGTGGGAGGGCTACAGCCTAATGCTGTAGATCATGTTACTTCAGTTTAGTGTACTTTTATACACAAATATAACAAAGAAATCAATGATCCAATGAAGGTTATTTCAGATCAGCAAATCATATAAATAGGACACTAGTAAGCACACACTAAATATTAATAGAACATCCCTTTTCCAGAACTTTCTCAATATAGACCAATTTAAACACAATTGCCTGGTACATACTATAGATTGTATCTGGGAAAGCATGAAAGCAAAACAGAAGGCTTTATCTAGATTCAGGGTATACTGACATGACTGGGTTCTAAAGCTATGTTCTGACATCCAACAAGAATAAGCATATCCTATATACAGTCACCAAACCTGGACACTATTGCAGATGCCAGGAACTGCTTGCTGATGGGAGCCTGATATGGCTCTCTCCTGAGAGGCTCTGTCAGAGCCTGACAAATACAGAGGTGGATGCTCGCAGCCAACCATTGGACTCAATGTTCCCCCAATGTAGGAACTGGAGAAGAGACTGAAGGAGCTGAGAGGGTTTGCACTCCCTTAGGGGGAGCAACAGTGTCAACTGGCAAGACCCCGGATCACCAATGAAATGGACAACCAACCAAAGAGTATACAAGGAGGGGACCTGTGGCTCTGGCTACCTATGTGGCAGAAGATGGCCTTGTTGGGCGTCAGTTGGAGGAGTGGCCCTTGGTCCTGTGGGGTTTGATGTCACAGTGTAGGGGGATGCCAGGGCTGGAAGTCAGGAGTTGGTGGGTGGGGGAACACCATCATAGAGGCAGGGGGAGGGAGGATGGGATAGGGGGTTTCCAGAAGGAAGGGAGAACTGGAATGCGGATAATACTTGATATGTAAATAAAGAAAATATCCAATAAAAGAAAAAATAAACATATCTTTAAATTCAATGTAAATGTTTATTACAGGAGGCATGAAATTATGTCTAAGAACAATTAAGAAACAAAATGCACCTGAGGTTAAAAAGCCTTCTGCCTTTTTTTTTTTCTGGACCCTCTCTCAGAGTACCCAAAGCATTGTTCACCATGCATTATTCCCTTGACTGTATTCTGACATAAATCGATACATTTAATCCACCACATAAATAGACTAAAGAACAGAAACCACATGATCTTGTCATTGGCTGGAGTCTAGACCTTTGACAAAATGCAACACCCCTTCATGATAAAAATTCTCGAGAGACTACAGATCATACAAGTACAGGGCATACCTCAACAAAATAAAGGCAATTTACAGTAACCCCACAGAAAAACAGAATCCTAAAGGAGAAAAATTCAAAGCATTCTTACAAACATTAAGAACAAAACAAGGATGTCTGCATTCTCCACATTTATTCAACACAAATATCTGAACACTTAGCAACAGCAAACCAGACAGCAGAAATAGATCAAAGGGATATAAATTGAAAAGAAAAAATGTCAAAGAATCCTTAGGTGCAGACAATAATATTCAAGATATAAAAGACCTACTCAGAATCAATGAAGGCCCCATCCTCAAGCAGAGGTCATGCTGGCCACCAGAACTCCAGGTAGGCTGCCCACTCTTGACCACTACCCCCACCTCTCTTAGTTCCTGTATACCAAGCCTCAAATCCCTTATTTCCTTCTCATTACCATATCCTAAACCCCCATTTGGACAGTGGTCTCCTAACTTGCCCAGAGCTCACTGCAGCCTCTGAAAACTCCAGGTTGGCCACCTACTTGCAGACTCAACCCAACCCTATCCCAAATCTTCCCTCCACTACTCAGTGACCTTTTTGAGCCCCAGCTCTGGAAGAGAAATTCTGCTTTATGAGAGGCCACTTTGGCTTCAGAACCTCTAGATAGGCCTACCACCTGTAGACTGCCCCCACTCACAAGGTGTCAGTGTAGGTGGAGCTAAGGTGAGAGGGTAAGGGGAGGAAGAGAAAAAGGAAGAGGAGGAGCTAGGGAGAGCAGAGATGTTAGGAGGATGGAGAACCACAGGTTTATGGAGAGCATTTGAGGGTAACAACTTATATTTAGGTTAGCTAATTGGGAAAATTCTCTTTGTGTGGGCATATTGTTATTGAGCATTGCCAAACATATAAAGCCTTTGATTAATCTTTAAGCATTAGAGTCTCATTTTATTACTGGGCCCGAATGGATGGTGGGATGGTCTGGGCAATGCCCCACTTTGCGGAGACAGCGTGGAAGATTGGCAGAGCCATCTCTCACGCTGGCATCTAGTGGGTGGCAGGGCTGGTATTTTTTGCTGGCCATTTCTAGCTGCAGCGCGCACATAGCCTCTGGCTGAGAAATGGTGGCTGAGCTAGGCCAAGCCACTGCAGCTTGATAGTCGGCGGGCCCGGCAGGTGTTTTTTAAAAAAATTACTTCAACAGTCCAGCCAAACTATCTCATGCCCAAACTCCTTTCCTTGTTGCCAGGTCCTATCCCCCACTGCAGCAAAGATACCCTGCTGAAGCAGAGGCCACACACACTGACCACAAGAACTTCAAATAGACTGCTACCTGTGGATTCCCTCACTATTTTGGTGCCAAAAACCCCAAAAACCCAATTACCACAACCCATTCTTATCACTATGTTCCAACACTCAAATTAGACAGAGACACCCTCAACCACAAGCCACACTAACCAGAAGACTAGAGAGGGTGGCAGTTACCAAGGAAAAAAACACCATCCATCAGAAAACAAACTTAGAAATTGCCATACAAACAATAATCAATTAAGCCCAGATGTGTAGATGCCAGCACAAGAACACAATCAAGAATAGCTAAGGCAATATGTAACCACCAAACCAGCTATCCTATTACAGAAAAGGTGAAGAACAAGAAAATTACTGTAAAAAACAAACTTTATGGACAAACATACAGAGAATATGAACACATCCCTGAATGAAATCAAGGAAAAGATTCAACAAAAATTTGATGAAATGATAAAATCCCTTTAAGAAAAAAAGCAAAATAAAAAAATAAACAATTGAAGGAAATGAACAAAACTGTTCAAGACCAGAAAATAGAAATAGAAGAAACAAAGAAAACAGTAAAGGTGGGAATTCTGGAAATGGAAACTCTAGGTAAATGAACAGGACCTACAGATGCAAACATCACAATAGAATACAAGAGATGTAAGAGAGAATCTCAGGATTGAAAGATAGAAGCGATACAAAGAAAATATTATATCCAAGATTTTTCTGGTATTAACATATCCAGAAAATTTGGAAACACTATGGAAGAACAAATCAAAGAATATTAAGACTAATGGAAGAAGAAACCCAGTTCAAAAGCCAGAAAATATTTTTAACAAATCATAGAAGAAAAGTATCCTCACTAAAGAAGGAATGCCTTAAAGGTACAAAAAGCTTACAGAACAGCAAATACACTAGACCAGAAAAGAAAGTTCACTTGCCACATAATATCAAAACAGGAAGAATACAGAACAAAGAAAGATTACTAAAAGTTGTGTCTCAGTCAGGGTTTCTATTCTGCACAAAACATCATGACCAAGAAGCAGTTGGGGAAGGAAAGGGTTTTCCAGCTTACACCTTTCACATTGCTGTTGATCACCAAAGGAAGTCAGGATGGAACTCAAGCAGGTCAGGAAGCAGGAGCTGATGCAGGGGCCATGGAGAGTGCTGCTTACTGGCTTGCTTCCCCAGGCTTGCCAGCTTGCTTTCTTATAGAAACCAAGATGCAGCCCAGGGACGGTATCCACCCACAAGGAGCCCTCCCCCCTTGGTCACTAATTGAGAAAATGCTTACTGCTGGATCTCATAGGGGTTTTTTTTCTCAACTGAAGCTCCTTTCTTTGTGATAATTTCCAGCTTGTGTCAAGTTGACACAAAACCAGCCAGTACAAGCTGCAAGGAAAAAAAAACGACCTAGTAACATACACAGGCAAATGTGATGGTTTTTATATGTCAGCCAGGGAGGTGGCACTATTAGAGGGTATGCCCTTTTGTTGAAGTAGGTGTGTCACTGTGAGTGTGGGCTTAAGACTCTCATCTAGCTGCCTGAAAGTAAGTCTTCACTAGCAGCCTTTGATGAAGAGATGTAGAACTCTAGCTGCCATGTTCCACCTGATGATAATGGACCTAAACCTCTGAAGCTGTAAGCTAGCCCCAATTAAATGTTGTTCTTATAATGTTGCATAGTCATGGTGTTATTAAACAGCAGGAAAACCTAATTAAGAAGAAGTTGGTTCCAGGGACTGGGGTAATTGCTGTGATAGGTCTGACATTGTTTCTGTTTGAAAGAATGTGGATTTGGGGACATGGATTTGGAAACTCTGTGGATGCTTTAAATGGGGCTTAATGTATCATCCTAGTCGGAATTATGGAAACTTTGTTACTGCAAGTGATTTGAATTGTGTGGACCTGATCAAGAGGTTTCAGTGGACAATTTGAAATATGTGGACTAGAGACTGTTTTTGTGGTATTTTAGTGAAGAATATGGCTACTTTTCAACCTTGTCTGAAGAGTCTGCTGAGGCTAAGTTGAAGAGATTCAAAATTAATTGCTTTAACAATTAAGTTATAAATGCCCTCATAGACTTTGTTCTTGGGTTAAGTCTCATGAAGTGCACTGTAAACAAGAATAGCAAAATGAGAAAAGTAAAAATATAAAATATAAGGTTCGAGTTCAGGCATGGTGCTACACACCTTTAATCCTAGGAGATAAAGCCAAGCCAAACCCTCTGAGTCAAGGCCAGCTGAGGACAGAGCAAGTTCTAGATGACAAAAAGTTTAAATCTGGTGTGGATTATTGGTTTATATGGGCAATTTCTAAGTTTGTCTCTGATGGATGGGTGTTTTGTTCTGGTACACAACTTTAATCCAGGAGTAGGCATACAGATCTCTGAGTTAAAATCAATCTACAAAGCAAGATCAGGACAGCCAACTTAGGCAGTGAAGGAGTTGGAAAAGAGGGAGGTAGTGATAATGTAATAAAACAAGGGGTGGGGGCATGTTCCAGCTCCTGTAAGCAGCAGAACTCAGCAGCTTTAGCCATGTGCCTCTGGCTTTATAGTCAAAAGAAGAACACTACTGGAGCAATTGATGCTGGTTAGCGGGAGCTAAGAAAATTAGTAGTGAATAAGAAGAGACCAACAAGCATCTCTGAGGTGAAATCTTTGGGGATGTGTTTTCTGAGGGCACAAATAAGCTGTGTTCCAGAGATAGAACAAGTGTACCTCATGCTGCAGCTGTACTTGGTAATGTGTAAAAGTCATCCAGGTGGTACTGGTTTTGAAGCATGAAGGGGGTCATGATGAACGTGAGGCTTGGCACTGTGAGAGGCCATGGAAGGCCATGGTGAAGGTTACAGCCTCAGTTGCAGTTGACAGCCCAGGAATGAAAGGGTCATGCAAAGGAGTTGAGGCTTGGTACCATGAAGAGAGCCTACAAGAAGCTATTGGTGAGGCCTAGTTGCAGTGGAAGACCACAGTGTACTGGAGATGCCAAACTGGGATGATTACCTATAAACAGCAGGAGCAGTGGAGTGGATCGCTAAGCTTAGAGTGCTATAAATGTCAGAGCTGGAGAAATGAATCAAGCCCTTTGGAGGAGGTCAGAAGAGCATGAATGGATTGCAGACATTGAAACAAGAAGCTGTTTCATTGAAGTTGCTTTGGAGACCCCAAGATGTTCGAGATGCCAGAGCTGTGGGCTATCTGCTAAAGAAAGTTGCTAACATGTAGGGGAACCAGCCAGGAGAAGAGAGGCCTGGCAAAACATTTCAATTCCGGACAGAAGGGTTGAAAACCCAATTGTTTTTTAAAAACAAAACAGAAGAGAATTAAAAATGAGTTTGAACTTTAAGTACCTTTAAAGGGTAGATAATTTTCCCAGAATAATGAGTGTGGAATGGGGATCATTTTAAAGTCGGGAAATTCCTGAGTTTCCCAGACAATGAGGCTTTCTTCATTGTCTTAGGTGTGACTGTGATGTAGGCCCTATTTTGGTTTAGACTTAATCCCCCTTAGGTGTTTATTGCTGGTGGTTTGTTCTGCTCAAAGTAAATGGCCTCACTGTCCCCCTTAGGGCATTTTATTCCTATTTTTGTTGGGGGGCCCTTAATTTTACAAAACTTTCCACTCATATAAAGAGAGCTTAGGCAACAAGGGGTGCTGAGAGAGGGAAGAATTAATCTTTTCCAGAGATGACCCCTTTGCTATGTTTCATTCAAGTGTCAGCCAAAATAAACACACCCCAAGAGCCACACTAAGTGGACTCTCATTTGGTTGTACTTAAAACCACAAACAAAAATTGTGTTTTTAAACAATAATTAAAGAAGAGTAATGTATTTGTCTTTTGAGGGAATGGAGGAAGACATGGGGGTTGTTGAATGTGGGGGGAAAGAAATGGAAAAAACTCCATATGAAATTCTAAAAATGTTTAAATATTAAAGAGAAAAGAAGTTGGTTGAAATGTGTTTTGGATGGTATCTGGGGAACTGACGGGAAACAGTGTGAGAGTGATAAAATTTTGGGCTTTAATGTATAATTTCTCAATGAATAAATAGTTTAAATAAGAAAGAAAGGAAGGGAGGGGGGAGGGAGGGGGAGCGGAGGGAGGGAGGGAAGAAGGAAGGAAGGAAGGAAAGAAAAAAGAAAGAAGAAAGAAGAAAGAAAAGGAAGAAAGGAAAGAAAAAGAAAGAAAAGAAAGAAAGAAAGAAAGAAGTTGTTGCAGTCCACAAAGTTTGAAAAGGGAGTTGGAGATATAAAAAGATTGCTTTGACACGAAATGGAGATGCAGGGGTTCGGAAATTTGTCAGTTTGGTTTTCCTGTCTTGCTTTGGGGGTTAAGTTAAGTGATTTGGTGGATTCAGAAGAGGCCTTGAATTTGGAATTTTAAATTGTGAGATGATTTAGACTATGGGGGCTTTGGAAGTTGTACTAAATTTTTTTTAAATTTTGTTATATTTAGGATGCCCTTATAGACTCATAGTTTTGAAACAAGCCTATAAAGGCGGGGAGGGGGCAATGTGGTTGGTTTATATATATCAGCAGGAAGTGGAAATTAGGAGTTGTGGCTGTTGAAGAAAGTGTGTCACTGGGGGTTTTGGCCCTTTTAAGACCCTCATCCTAGCTGCTGGAAGCCAGTTTTGCTTAGGGCCTTCAGATGAAGAGTAGAATTCTCAGCTCTTTTTTACCCCCTGACTGTGGATGCTGTGTACTCACACTTGATGATAATGGACTGAACCTTTGAACCTGTAAGCGGGCCCCAAATTTTAAAATGTTGCCCTTTATAAGAATTTCCTTGTCATGCTGTCTGTTTACAGAGTAAAATCATAACTAAGATACCCAAACCTGGTAGAATTTCCTTAACTATCAAGGGAGATTCGAAAATCCAAGAAGGGCCTGTAGAAATTTGTGTTTACTGTGAGATTTGTACAGATTATAGGCACATGCAACTTTCAATCACCAGGGTGGAAAAAATAATACATTCCAAGAAAAAATAAAATTTTAAAAAATTTTTAAACCAAAAAAAACCATCCCCCAAATGTTACTAGAATAAAAACCCAAAAAACCAAAAAGGAATTAAAAACCACCCAAAAAAAAAAGGAAAAAAATAATGCCCCCTTTTTTGTAAAATCAAAACACGGGGGAAAATACAACATAAATCCCCACCCCAAAAAAAGACTATCCAAAAACACCCACCCAATAAAACCACTATCTCAAAAACGGGGCTACAAAACAGCAAAACAACAACAACAAAAAAACGGGGGAAAATAACGATCTTTGGGTTTATTGGATTCTAAATTTTAAAATTTTCCCCAACCCAAATTTAAAAAGGGGTTTTAACCCCAAAGGTATGAATACAGGATTTCTCCCCCGTTTTCCCTTAAAAGGAAACACCAAAAATGTAAAAAATTTTAAAACTAGAGTAAATTGCTTTTAAAAAATTTTTCAAAAAAATGGAAAAAAACAAGCTAGCTGGTGTAGCAATTCTAAAATCTAAAAAAATAGATTTCAAAAAAAAATTAAAAAAAAAGAGACAGGGGGGAGATTTATATCATTAAAGAAAATTTTTCCCCAAAATTTCCCCTTTAGTTCTTATTATCTTGCCCCAAAGCACAAGCTCACCTTTTGTAAAAAGAAACATTACTTTTGTTAGAATAAAATTGTTTTAATCAAGAGGGGGGGACTCTTACTTGACTTTCCCAATGGACAGGTACCCAAAAAAAATTTAAAGAGACTACTAGAGCTAAGTATTATAAAAAAAAAGGGCCTAAAAGTTTTAATACAGCCCCTTTCTCTAAAATAAAAAAGGGTATCTTTCTCATAAGACATATAAAAATTTCCCCAAAATTTTTCCACATACTCAGTAAAAAAGCGTTATAAAAAATGTATAAAAAAATTGAAATATCATCCCCTGATTGTTCGACCACTAAGTTACAGGTGGTTTTCAACAATGGAAAGCCTACAAACTCAAAAACCCCGAAAAAATCGCTACAAAAAGCCCGGGGGAGGGGCCCCGAAAAAAGAAAATTAAAACTTCTAAAAATTAATGAAAATGAAGGGACATCATACAAAATGTTATGGGGACACAATGAAAGCTGTTTTTAAAGGAAATTATAAAAAGAAAAATTCCTTTTTATGGAATGTAGGTACATGGATTGGGGAAAAGGGGTTTTTTGGGGAAAGGGGCCTGGGAGGGGTAAAAAGGGTAGAAAATTTAAAATGAAATTTTATGAGAGAAAAGAAAATTTAAAAAAGCAAAAAAAAAAAAAAAAAACCCCCAAAGAACAAAAAAAAACTAAAGATTTCAAAAAAGGGGTTACATAGTGATAGTACATTGAGGAAAAGAAAAGGGGTTTCAAATTTAAAATTTTCACAAAATCAGTGCTTTCATATATAAAAATTTTCTAAAATTTGATTTAAAATCGGGAAAAATAGTTCCCCCGGGGAAAACCCCCCGGCCAGAAGGTAGTGGGGGGGTTTTCAGAGTAGGACTTGGGGTTTTGGCCAAATTTTGGGGGGTTGGGGGCCTTTAGCCTCTGACCTGTACTGAAATGGATGATACTTGTAAAAAAGCCTAAAAACATTCTGGTCTTTGAGGATAAATGACTGCTGGTTTGGTGATTAATACCTGTGCCAACAGAGAAGTGGCCTTTGTTCTATCTAGAAAAAAACTTTGCATTCTTTCAACTGCTAGTTGGAGTCTAGGAAGAAAAAGCAGGAATGATTTAGAGTTTTCTTCTAAATTGTAAAAAAAGTTTCTATGAAAGTTTAAGGAGAAGTTCGAAAAGATCTTAAGTGAGGAAGAGGAAAAATTCTTAGTAAGGAAAAATTCTTCTAAAGGAAAAATATTCTCTAGGTGGGAAAAAGGAAAGAATTCTCTTTTTTTTCTTTGTTTCAGTACTTATAGTACTTATACAACTTTTCAGAATACATTGTCACATGTTACAAAGTTCTCACTATTTCACACCAAAAATCAAATCGTAATTTGAAATAGAAGTTTACCAACAGTGAATGTTTACATGCATATCCCATTAGGAGTAATTAATCTGACAAACATCATCACCTGTTAGCTCCACAGGTTCACTGAAGGTTTAATAAACCATGACTAGTTATTAGTGAAGTTTTGTATAGAATAAACTCAGTCAATATTTTGTCTTCTGTATTCCTTTTTTTTTGACCTTTGGTTAATTGTTTTACAACCTCTTGGAATATGTCTGAGTAGGAGGAAGTCTGGTTATATCTAAGAGCAAATTAACTGGTGACACTTGGGATTACTGGCAGATTTCTCATTGCAATTTTGACAATCAGAAAAGGACCTAATAGCAGTCCATTTATAAAATAACTTAATAATCAGAGATTATAATTTTAGGAATTCTATAGGTTCACCATTAAGACTTAAGAAGTCATCTATTTGTCTATATATCATCACTACAAGGACGTAATCTTCATGGATCTGCAGAGATCTACTGCAAACAGTTGTGCTAATTACACAGTGATTGTTATATATGTTTAATAATAACGGGAAAAGATATTAATAGCAGCAATTCTTTCCTTAAAATGAAATCCCTTCCAGCCTTGCTTAATAAGGATGAATCTGTTGCAGATTATAAAATAAATCCAAGCAGACCATTTCAGGATGATCACTTGCTAGTTATTAGATTGTCCCATTATGGCTCCTTGACATACATTCACATTCAAAATAGCCTCAAAAGTATTAAAATATTTTTGAATAAATCTAAAAAGGAAGTGAAACATTTGTACAATGAAATCTTACTCAATTATCCTCTTCACAAGATTCAGTGTTCTGTTTTCCTTCGGGGAAAAAGAACAGGCTATCCAAGATTATCAATAGAACAGGACATAGTAAGAGGGCAAGAAGACTAGGCACAAACTTCATATCAAGGGGAACAAGGCAACCTGGTAGAAAGGGAAAAGGGTCCCAAGAGCAGGCAAAAGAGTCAGAGTAACCTACTCTCACTGTTAAGGTCCCACGAATACACCAAGCTAACAACTCTAACATATTTGCAGAGGACTTAGCACAGGTCCATGCAGGCTCCAAAAATTTTGCCACTTAAGTCTCTTATGAGCTCCTAGGAGCTATGCTTAGTTGATTCTTTAACTAAGATTTCTTTAGCTTTAAGAGTAAAAAGAGACATTAAAGATGATACCAGAAAATGTAAAACATCTTCCATGATCTATGGATTAGTATGATATTGTAAAAGCATCCATCCAAACAAAAGCATCTACAGAGTCAAAGTAATCCCCATCAAAATCACAATAAAATTCTTCACAGAAACCAAAAAAAAAAAAAAAACCAATAAATTTTGTGTAGATTACACCAATCAGAATGGCTAAGATCAAAAACTCAAGTGACAGCACATGTGGAGAAAGAGGAAACCCTTCCATTGCTGCTGGGATTGAAAACTGTACAACCACTCGGGAAAAATCAATTTGGCAGTTCCTCAGAAGATTGGAAATAGTTCTACCTGAAGAGCCAGCAATACCACTCCTGGGCATAGACCAAAAGATCCTCCCGCGTATCACAGGAACAATATGCCTCTACTATGTCATAGCAACCTTATTTGTAATAGCTAGAAGCTGGAAATAACTCAGATGTCCCTCAACGAAGAATGGATAAAAAAATGTGGTACATTTACACAATGTAATACTACTCACCTATTAAAAACAATGACTTCATGAAAGTCACAGGCAAATGGATGGAACTTGAAAATATTATCCTGAGTGAGGTAACCCAGACACAGAAGGATACCATGGTATGTACTCACTGATAGTGGATATTACCAAAAAGTTCAGAAGTCCTACAATAAAACTCACAGACCCTGAAGCTCAACAAGAAGGAAGGCCAAATGTGGATGTTCCGATCCTACTTAGAAGGGGTAACATAATTAATCAATAGGAGGGTAGAGTGAGGAAGGATCCTGAGTAGGAAAGGAAGGGGAGAGGAAAAAGGGGCAGGACCAGGTATGAAGGGAAACAGGAGAGAAGCCCAGAGGGCTAGGAAAATAATGGAAATATGCAGCAATATGAGGTGGGAGGGGCTGAAGGAAACCTCTAGGAAGTCGCAGACACCTGGACTATAAGAGACTCCCAGGACCCAGTGGGGATGACCTTAGTCGAAATGTCCAACAGTGGGGAGGTGAACCCTAAGAAGACTACCTCCATTTGAGGCATGAAGCCACCCACCCATCTTCAAATTTTTTGACTCAGAATTATTCCTGTCTAAAGGAAATGCAGGGGGAAAAATGGAGCAGCTACTGAAGGAAAGTCTACCCAAAGCCCAGCCCAACTTGGGATCTATCCTATGTGCAGACACTAAACCTGGACACTATTACTGATGCCATGTTGTGCTTCCAGATAGGAGCTTAGCATATCTGTCCTCTGACGGGCTCTACCAGCAGCTGACTGAGACAGATGCAGACATTTACAGCCAACCATTGGACTGGGGTGGGAGATCCCCATGGAAGAGTTAGGGGAAGGACTGAAGGAGCTGAAAGAGATTGCTACTCCATGGGAAGAACAACAGTATTGACTAACTCCTCAGAGTTTCCCAAGACTCCTCATAGCTCCCAGAGACTAAGCCACCTACCAAAGAGCTGGTCCGTGGTCCCTGCTACATATGTTGCAGAGGACTGCCTTTTCTAGTCTCAGTGGGAAAGGATGCTCTTAATCCTGTAGAAACTGGTTGTCCCAGGGAAGGGTATGCTAGCTGGATGAGGTTGGAGTGTGTGGGTAAGTAGGTGGGGGAGCACCCTCTCAGAAGGAAAGGAGAGGGGGGATGTGGTAAAGAACTCCTGGAGGGGGAAACAGGAAGGGTGACAACATTGGAATGTAAATACTTAAAATAATTAATTTAAAAAAACACAAAATAATCATATGGAAATACAAAAGTAAGCAATGACAAAAACAGTCTTCAACAAGAAAATTGCTAGTGGCATTATCACATCAAATTCTCAGTATTCTATTTTTTTAAAAAATTGGTTGTTTTATTTATTTACATTTCACATGTTGTCCCCTGTCTTAGGGTTTTACTCCTGTGAACAGACAACCATGACCAAGGTAAGGCTTATAAGAACAACATTTAATTAGGGCTGGCTTACAGGTTCAAAGGGTCAGTCCATTATCCTCAAGGTGGTAGCATGACAGCATCTAGGCAGGCATGGTGCAGGGTGAAGGGTCTTATAGACTACAACCACAGTGACACACCTACTCTGTCAGGGCCACACCTTCTAATAGTGCCACTCCCGGGTCCCAGCATATACAAACCATCACATCCCCATTCCCGGTTTCCCCTTTTCAACCTCCCTGCTTCTATGAGGGTTCTCCCCTACTCAACTACCCACTTTAACTTTTAGAAAAATCAATAATTTTTATTCATTTTTACATCCTGATTCACAAAGTTGCTCCCTTCTTCCCTCCAGTCTTGCCCCTCACACCTGCCTCCTCCTATTCCTTCCTCTCCTTATCAAGAACCCAACCAGGCATATATATTTGTAGCAAGGTTGACAACTAAGCACACACCCTCTCCCACTGAGATGAGGCAAGGCAGCTTAGCTAAGTAAAAGGGATCCATAGGCAGGGAACAGAGTCAGAGAGCTCTTGCTTCAATTCCTGGAGTCCCATGTCAAGACCAAACTGCACATCTGCTACATATGTGTAAGGGGCCTAGGTCCAGCTCATGCGTGCTCTTTGGTTGGTGTTTCAGTCTCTATGAGTCCTAATAGTTCCCAGGTTAGTTGTCTCTGTAGTCTTCTTGTGGTACCCTTTGACCCCTCCAGCTTCTCGAGTCTCCCCCCTACCTCTCCCAGAAGACTCCCTGAGCTCCACCAATTGTTTGGCTGTTGGTCTCTGCATCTGTTTCCATCTGCTGCTTGATAAGCCTCTCAGGAGACAGTTATGCTAGGCTTTTCTGTCTGCAAGTAAAGCAGAGTAGCATTAATTCTGTTAGGGTATGGGATGGGTCTGGAGGTGACAAGTAATTGGTTGGCCATTCCCTCAATCTCTGCTCCATTTTATCCATGCACATCTTGTATGCAAAGGTTTTATGGGTGGGTTGATGTCCCCTCTCTCCATGTAAGTCCTATTGGCTACAGGAGGTAGCCATTTCAGTCATATTTCCTGCTGTTAGGAGTCTCAGCCATGGTGACCCCAAGGTCTCTGGCTGATTTCCATTCTCTTTCCTAGCCATCTTCCCCTTTAATCTCTCCACTCGGCCCACCTCATTTCCTCCCTACCCATCCCACTCAATTCCTTCCATCTACCCATTACTGATATCTACTTTTTTTATTGGATATTTTCTTAATTTACATTTCAAATATTATCCCCTTTCCTGGTTTTCCCCATGGAAACTCCCTATCCCAACCCCTCCTGCTGCTTCCATGGGTGCCCCCCCACCCATTCCTGCTTCCCCATTCTGGCATTCCCTACACTGGGGCATTTAGCTTTTACAGGACCAAGGACCTCTTCCCATTGATGCCCAACAAGGCCATCCTCTGCTACATATGCAGCTGGAGTCATGGGTCCCTCCATGTGTACTCTGATATCTATTTTATTTCTCCTAAGTGAGATTCAAACATCCTCCCTTGGGCCCTCTTTATCATTTAGCTCCTTAGATCTGTGGATTTGTAGCATGGTTATCTTATACTTTACAGCTAATATACACTTATAAGTGAGTACATGCCTTGGATGTATTACTGGGTCTGTGTTACCTCACTCAGGATATTTTATAGTTCCATCTATTTGCCTGTAAATTTCATGACAGTACTTTTAAAGAATGTGTAGAAATCCAAATGTCCTAGCATTATAACCCCAATCCACTGACTCAAATCAAATGGTCTTTATTTAGAATTGAGTAAGTATTTCTCCCAACAATATTTCTAGAATTTCAACTTTTGAAAACTACTCTTCCATAAGTTTCATATATTTTCTTGAAAAGTTAAAATTAGACTTTCACAGGTATATTGGTTACATATTGAAAAACGAACATCTACCTATTTTGAAAGGTGATATACTATTCAGAACTAATCATTAGACAAATTATTCTTCCCTGAGAATTGCTCATCAGTTTGCACAACAAGTTGTCAATTGGTAGTTGGTCTCTGAGGTACTGTTTGTGATATAATCTTGAAAAAATAAATATTATTTTATTAGAGATATATTAGTTTTACCTTACTGCAGTATTGTTGTTTATTCTCAAGTAAAGGAATCTTTTCCCAACAAAAATTTCATTTTCTTTATGATTTTCATGGATAGCATATCTTATTTAGAAGGTAATATATGCTTCGATGTTGATTATTCAGTACGTCGTCTATTCATAGGCTATTCATATTCTGGTTGTCAGTATGGATGACATTTTCCATAATATAAAACACACTTTGACATTTATTTTTAGATTTGATGCACATCTTAACGTAATGTCGTAGAGAAGATAATATGACATTTGATATTTGTAGAGGAGGCAAAACTTACAGGAGATAGAAAAATTAGAGTTGTTATACTTTGAACTGAAATCTTCTACTCATGTTCCTGTTTTAAATACTCACTACCCAGCTTGTGGGACTCTTTTGAAGGATGTAGATTCTTCAGGTGGTAGCCCTGGCTGGTAGAAATAGATTAGTAGGGACTTTGAAGACCTTTGAGAGCTTTGCTTTGCTGTGTTACAGAGTATAGTTCCTGTATTCTTTCTGATCAGTGCCTCCTGTTTCTTCAAATAGAAAGAATGGCTCCACCATACTAAGAAACTAAAATCATCTGAAACTGTGAGCCATACAGATTTTCTTTCATAAACGATTTCTATCTGGTATTTTGTCATTGCAATGAGAAACATGTTTAATATCAAATTTATTTATATATCTCTCCATTGCCATCTTTTAATAATGATGTTCTGGAGTAGTATGTGATTCTAATTAACCAGCATTAAGACTGTCAAAAGGTTTAGTCAATAAAAGTACTTGCTATTAAACTTGATATATTGAGTTGAACACCTGAGAATTACATGGTGGAAAGAAAACTCATTCCTGAAAGTTTCTTCTGACCTCCACATGCATGCCATGACACATGCACATATCTTCACCCAATAAATAAATAATACTTATTTTTTTCTTGAAGCCTATGCTTTACTATCTATTTGAAAAGAATGTAGGTGCTAACTCTTATTTTTGAGGATTTTGTACATCTATACAGTGAAAGGCAATGTATACCCCCAATCTCCCCCTTCTCATCCCTCCCATATGTCCCTGTCATACCCTTCTCAAATTCCTTTCTTTTTTAATTACCCACTAAGTTTAATTAGTACTGCTCATATGTGCATAGATATAAGGTCTCCACTGTAGCAATGAGAAGCTTCTCAGGTGGCATATACGCAATAAAAAATTGTTTCCTCCCCTAGTAGCTATAGACTACTAAATCCCATCAGTAAAGGATCAGGCCTGGAGATCATCTACCCCCACCTATGCTATGGATTTGGCTGGCTTGATCTTGTGTAGGTTCTTGTGCAGATAACCATAAATGCTGTGAAATCATGATGATGATATCCATAAGAGAATTTCATAGTACTTCTTCCCACTCTTTGTCTCATTCTTTCCACAACCACTTTCCTTGTATTCCCTAAGCCTTTGTGAATGAGGAATTAATATGTGTGTCCCCAGCTATACCACTTATGGGCATATACCCAAACGATGCTCCACCACACCACAAAGACACTTGCTCAACTATGTTCCTAGCAGCTTTATTCATAATAGCCAGAAACTGGAAACAAGGTAAATGTACTTCAAGCAAAGAATGGATAAAGCAAATATGGTACATTTATTTACATAATGGAGTATTATTCAGCTATTAAAAATAATGACATCATGGAATTTTCAGGCAAATGGATGGAACTAGACAAGATAATTCTAAGTAAGGTAACACAGACCTGTGGGACCACAGAGGCATGCAAACTAGGGAAGCCAGTCTGGAGCAAAAGTGAGCTCAAGACATGTCTAAACTCTGAAAATCTTGTCCCAAGACCAACAAGAGTTAGGACTGTTTCCTCCTTGCTCTGAGACTGCTGTCTCAGCACAGCCTTACAACCCCCACCTCCACCACCCTTAGGCGGTCACAAGGTTACACAGCCTGGTGACCAGGTTTCAGGTTAAACTTCCTCTGTTCTTAGAAGGACACACCCAGCAAGTACCTGGAATTCTTCTTCATGCAAATGAAGCATTCCTAGCTCCTCAGCTTCAGCCGATTATATACCCTCATCCCCAAAACCCTACCTGATTCCCAAGATTTATATTGCCCTTGTTGACCCCCAGTAAAGAGAACTGTACCATCTCCATAGAAAGCTGTTTATCCTGAAGTCACACAGATCAAGATCCGGTCTAACCCACCCACCCGGCTAAGCTTCATTCCTTCCAGTCCAGCCCAGTGTACAAAAGTGCCTGAGTACCCTGAGGGAAAGCAGACCCAGACTGGTGACGTAGACTCTCGCGCTCAAGACCTCTGGTTTGAGCAGGAAGGAGCCAGGAAGGACCCGGCGCAGACCAAGAAAGACAAATACGGTATGTTCTCATTTATAAGGGATATTAAAACATAAAGTAGGATAATCGTGATACCATCCGCATACTAAGGGAAACTAAATAACAAAGAGGGCTCAAAAGTAGACACTTGTATCTCACTGAGAGTTGGAAATAGAATAGACCTTGTGGTTGGAAGGGGGATGGGACTGAATGGCGGTAGCGTTGAGAATGAGACCAGGACAGGTCTGGCGCCTGGAGGAAAGAGGGAAAGAGTACCGGGAGAGAGACAATTCGAATTGGGGGACAGGGGTATCTTTTCGATGAGGTAGAATCCTAGGACAATGAAAAGTCCCAGGAGATTCCTAGAAATAGGAGATATGGAGCCTGTAAACATGCAATACTTTCAAATAGACGGGGACACCGACCTAGCCACAAAACCTTTAACCTACAATTTTTTGAGAGTACATTTAACTCATCAGAACATGATGAACACCTTTAGTAATTATTAACGAGGTTCATTTTTTTTTTTTCTTTTTTTGGTTTTTCGAGACAGGGTTTCTCTGTATAGCCCTGGCTGTCCTGGAACTCACTTGGTAGACCAGGCTGGCCTCGAACTCAGAAATCCGCCTGCCTCTGCCTCCCAAGTGCTGGGATTAAAGGCGAACGAGGTTCATTTTTGAAGATGGAACATTTATACACATGCTTATCTTGAACTGTTTAGAGATTATTTTTTATTGGATATTTTATTTATTTACATTTTTAATTTTTTTTTTTTTTTTGTTGTTGTTGTTGTTTAGTTTTTCGAGATAGGGTTTCTCTGTATAGCTCAGGCTGTCCTGGAACTCACTCTGTAAACCAGGCAGGCCTTGAACTCAGAAATACACCTGCCTCTGCCTCCCAAGTGCTGGGATTAAAGGCATGCCCCACCACTACCCGGCTTATTTACATTTCAAATGTTATCCCCTTTCCTGGTTTCCCTTCTGGAAACCCCTATCCCATCCACCCTCCCATGCTTCTATGAGGGTGTGCTCCCCCACACACTCATGCACTCTCACCTCACCGCCCTAACATTCCCCTACACTAGGGCATCGAGCCTTTACAGGACCAAGGGCCTCCCCACCCACTGATGCCCGACAAAGCCATTCTCTGCTACATATGTTGCTGAGTATGTAAAGACTTCGTCCTCTTTGGTTAGTGGTATAATCCCTGGGAGCTCTGGGGGTCTGGTTGGTTGATATTGTTGTTCTTCTATGGGGTTGCAGAACCCTTCAGCTCCTCCAATCCTTGCCCTAACTCCTCCACTGGGGTCCCTGAGCTCAGGTCAATGGTTGGCTGCGAGCATCCATCTCTGTATTTGTCAGGCTCTGGCAGAGCCTTTCAGGAGACAGCTATATCAGGCTGTCTGCACTTGGAATCAGCAATAGTGTCTGGTTTTGGTAGCTGCATATGGGATGGATCCCCAGGTGGAGCAGTTTCTGGATGGCCTTTCCTTCAGTTTCTGCTCCACTCTTTGTCCTCATATTTCCTTTAGACAGGAGCATTCTGGGTTAAAATTTTAGAGATGAGTACAAGGCCCCATTCCTCAACTGGAGGCCTTGCCTAACTTCTGGATATGGTCTCTACAGGTTCTCTCACCCCTTGTTGGATATTTCAGCTAATGTCATCCCTGTTGGGTCCTGGGAGCCTCTTGTTTTCCTGGCATCTGGAACTTTCTGATGGCTACCCCCAGTTCCCCATCCCCCATTGCTACACAACTCTGTTCAATTTCCTGACCCTCTATATATCATCCCTGTCACCTCCCACACCTGATCCTGTCCCCCTTTTATTCCTCTCTCCCTCCTATATTCCTCCCAAGTCCTCCTACCCTCTACCTCATGTCAGTATTTTGTTCCCCCTTCTAAGAAGGACTGAAGCATCCATACTTTGGTCTTTCTTCTTCTTGAGCTTCATATGGTCTGTGAATTGTATCTTGGGTATTATGAGCTTTTGAGCTAATATCCACTTATCAGTTGAGTACATATCATGAGTGTTATTTGGTGACGGAGTTACCTCACTCAGGATGGTATTTTCTTGTTCCATCCAATTTGCCTGCGAATTTCATGAAATCCTTGTTTTTTAATTGCTGAGTAGTATTCCACTGTGTAAATGTACCACATTTTCTGTATCCATTCCTCTGTTGAGGGACATCTGGGTTCTTTCCAGTTTCTGGCTATTATAAATAAGGCTGCTATGAACATAGTGGAGCATGTCTCCTTGTTATAAGTTGGAGCATCTTTTGGGTATATGCCCAGGAGTGGTATTAGCTACTATCATACAAAAAGAAGTATTTTGCCTGTTAGGTCAATATTGCAACATCCAGGGTCCATTTCTGGTTAAGACAAATGGTGTCTTTTCTGTCCCAGCAGCCTGTATTATGAGAGGTAGCCAGCAGTGGGAGAGTGCCTCAGTCAGTTTGTTATTCACATCTCTATATCCTGTGGCTAAAATGTATACTGTCTTCAGCAATAGTTTCTTTTTTTTTTTCCCTTTTTTTAATTTTATTTTTTTTTGCTTATTCACTTTATAACCCGTCCCAGTCATCCCCTCCCACAATCCTTCCCCATCTCTTCTTTTCTGAGTACCCCCTCCTCCTGTATCCCCCACCCTGCACTTTAAGTCTCTGAGAGGCTAGGTGCTTCCTCTCCCATTTAGGCCAGATGAGGCACCCAGCTAGAAGACCATACTCCATATACAGGCTGCATGTTTTGGGATAGCCCCCACTACAGATGTTTGAGACCTACATGAAAACCAAGCTGCACATTTACAACATATGTGCAGGGAGGCCTAGGTCCAGCCCATGGAGGTAGATCTGTGTAGACTAGGTATGCTCCACGGTTGGTGATTCAGTCTCTGAGAGCTCCAAGGGTTCAGGTTGTTTACTCTGTTGAACTTCCTGTGCAGTTCCTATCTCCTTAGGGCCCACAATCCTTCCCCTATTCTTCTATAAGAGTCCTCAAGCTCCATCCACTGTTTGGCTCTGGATGTCTGTATCTGTCTGAGTCAGCTGCTGGTTAGAGCCTCTCAGAGGACAGCTTGCCCCTGTCTGTTCTCAGGCTGGAGGTTTAGATCCTGGGTCAGCAATAGTTTCTTAATATAGCTATGATTGCTAACAAAAGGCTATCAAATCACAGAAAGACACTGTGATAGTTTATATATGCTTGGCTCAGGGAGTGGCACTATTAGGAGGTGTGGCCTTGTTGGAGTAGGTGTGTCACTGTGGACCTTGGCTTAAGACCCTCACTCTAGCTGCCTGGAAGTCAATCTTCTACTAGCAGCCTTCAGTTGAAGATATAGAACTCAGTTCTGCCTGTACCATGCCTGCCCAGATGCTGCCTTGCTCCCACCTTGATGATAATGGACTGAACCTCTGAACCTGTAAGCCATCCCCAATTAAATGTTGTCCTTTATAAGACTTGCTTTGTTCATGGTGTCTGTTTACAGTAGTAAAACCCTAACTAAGACAAAAGTTGGTATCAGGGACTAGAGTATTGCTGTGATAGGCCTGGCCATGATTTGTTTGGAAGAATGAGGATTTGGGGACATTGGATTTAGAAATCTGTGGAATGCTTTAAATGGGAGCTTAATGGGCTATCCTAGTAGGAATATGGAAAACTTTGTTGTTGGGGTTGATTTAATCTGTGGAAGCCTGGTTCTAGAGGTTTTAGAAGAGAAGAATTTTAATATGTGGTAGAGACTGTTTTTGTGGTATTTTAGTGAAGAATGTGGCTGCTTTTTGCCTTGTGAGAAGAGTCTACCCGAGGCTAAGGTAAAGAGATTTATATTAATTTCATTGACAAAGGAAGTCTCAAAAAAAGCTCAGTAGAGACTGTTCTCTGGTTAAATTTCACATAAAGCATTTTAAACAAGTGTAGTAAGCTTAGAAAGAAAAAATATAAAATACATAGTTTGAGTATTACAAGGGTACCAGGAAGTGAAATGGAGTTGAATCCTGTGTTCTAGGAGATAACAGATGAAGGGAGAAGGACTTTGGGGCAAGATCCTACCCAGCTAAGTTTAGATCCAGGCATGGTGGTACACACTTTTAATTCTAGGAGAAAAAGTCTAGCAGATCTCTGAGTTCAAGGTCAATAAATCTACAGAACAAGATCCAGGACAGCCAAGCTTAGGCAGTGAAGGAGCTGGAAAACAGAAAGTTGGTGATAATGTCATAGAACAAGTGGGGCCATGTTCCAGCTCCTGCAAGCAGCAGAACTAGGCAGCCTCAGCCATGTGGCTATGGCTTTAGAGTCAAAAATAAAAGTGACTACTGGGATGATTGATGCTGGTTAGCTGGAGCTTAAAAATTAGCAGGGATTAAGAAGAGACCAGCATCACTGAGGTGAAATCTTCTGGGAAGTGTTTTCTAAGAGCACAAAGAAGCTGTGTTCCAGAGATAGCCACAGTTTGTACCTTCTGCAGCAGCTGTACTTGGTAAGAGTCACTCAGTTGGTACTGGTTTTGAAACATGAAGAGTAGCTGAGGCTTGGCACTGTGAGAGGCCATGGAATGCCATTGGTGAAGGTGCAGCCTCAGTTGCAGTTGACAGCCCAGGACTGAAGGGGTCACGCAAAAAAGTTGAGGCTTGGCACCATCTAGAGAGCCTATGAGAGGCTATTGGTGAAGCCTCGTTGCATTGGAAGACCCCAGTGTGTTGGAGATGCCAGTACCATGGGATGATCACCAAGAACAGCAGCAGCAGTGGAGTGGATCAACCTGAGCTTAGAGTGCTATAAAGGGCAGAGCTGGAGAAGTGAAGCCAGTCCTTTGGATAATGTCAGGAGATCCTGTGTGGATTTTAGACATCCAAACAAGAATCTATAACATTGAAGTTGCCTCAGAGATCCCAAGATGTTAGAGATGCCACAGCCGTGGGCTATCTGCTGAGGAAAGTTGCTGATAGGGAGTGGAACCAGCCCAGTAGAAAGAAGTTTATTGCAATCAACAAAGATGAAAAGGAATAGGAGAACTGAAGACCACTTTGACATCAGAAACAAAGATGCAGAGTTTGGAGTTTGCCCAGTTGGTTTCCTGTCTTGCTTTGAGGATTACAGTTAAGTGACTGGATCAATCTAAAAAGAGACCTTGGACTTTGGAACTTTAACATTGTTGAGACTGCTATAGACTATGGGGACTAAATGTATTTTGTATTATGCTAAGTTTTTGTATGTCTCCATAGACTCATATTTTTGAACAGGCTTATGTGGGCCAGGGAGTAGAATGTGATAGTTTATATATGCTTGGCCCAGAGAGTGGCATTATTAGGAGGCGTGGCCTTGTTGGAGTTGGTGTATCACTGTTGGAGTGGGCTTAAGACCCTCATTCTAGCTGCCCGGAAGTCAATCTTCCACTGGCAGCCTTCAGATGAAGATGTAGAATTCTCAGTTCTGCCTTCATCATGCCTGCCTTGATGGTGCCCTGCTTCCCACTTGATGATAATGAACTGAACCTCCGAATTTATAAGTCAGCCCAATTAAATGTTGTCCTTTATAAGAGTTGCCTTGGTCATGGTGTCTGTTCACAGCAGTAAAACCTAACTAAGACAGACATACATATGAGAATCTTAAATGCACAGTACTAATTGAAAGAAGTCAAACGGAAAATATTACTCAGTACATGACTCCATCTCTGTGACATTTTGGAAATTCAGACTACAAAGAGAATAAAAAGAGCACAGCCATTTTAACAGTTGACACCTATCATTATACATCTATCTAAACCCAAATTGAATGAATTTACAAGAGCAACTCTTAAAGTAAATTACTGTCTTTAGATGATAAATATGTGTCTCAGTAGTTTTATCAGTAGTGATAAATGTATCACTATGGTAGGTACAGGTTGCTGATACCAGTACAGGCTGTGCTTTTGTGAGCACAAAGAATCCATGGGAAATCTGTACTTCTCAGTTTTTCTGTTAACCTAAAAGTACTCTAAAAGTTCTATTTTAAAAACCAATTTTGCCCACCCCAGACAACTTTGGAAACCATGAAACTGAATTAATACTGACTGCTATTTTTTAAAAACAAAGTAAGGAAAACTCAGAGAATTTAGGATTCTGTATTTATGTTTGTAAAGCCAATCATTGCTATTACTATAAG
This sequence comes from Mastomys natalensis, assembly GCA_021653895.1. NCBI lineage: Eukaryota > Metazoa > Chordata > Mammalia > Rodentia > Muridae > Mastomys > Mastomys natalensis. The sequence goes on along the minus strand of JAJTUV010002842.1, from coordinate 143,328 downwards.
GGTTATTTAATAGTCACAAAAATTTTTTGGAAAATAATTTGTCTTTAAAAAATTATGGGGCGTTGGTGGCGCACGCCTTTAATCCCAGCACTTGGGAGGCAGAAGCAGGCGGATTTCTGAGTTCGAGGCCAGCCTGGTCTACAGAGTGAGTTCCAGGACAGCCAGGACTACACAGAGAAACCCTGTCTCGGAAAACCAAAAAAAAAAAAAAAAAAAAAAAAAAAAAAAAAAAAAAAATTATTTTCCTGATTGATTTTCATAAGTCTATAAATCAAGACATGAACTCATGTTGTTAATAAAAAGTACTATCATAATAATATTTGTGCTGAATTCCACACTAAGATTTCTCTGAAAAGTTGAATAATACAAGACCTTTTCATTTAATCTGGAGCATAAGAACAGAATAAACCTGTGAGTTTGAATGGGGCCAACTTATTTTCATTGATCTTTGATGCCAACACAGTATTTCCTAATCAGTATGGTTAACTTTGTCACCAAAGAATATTTATATCAAAATTTTTGTTTATAGAAAATATATATCAAAATTTATTTGTTAAAGATTACTTGCAACAATATTCATATGCATCATGAGTGTAAAACTTTATTAATTTGTAGGCCTCACATTAGATCACCTTACCAATTTTCCTAATGAAGTATACATTTTAACGTATTTTATTATTAGTTTCCCTATATTCCTTATATATCATTTTATGTATTCAGAAGATATAAAATTCCTAAAACTGAAAATGAAGTTCGTGATACTCCTATAATATTAAGAGTTCCTAACATATAACAAGTAGGTAAAGCATACAAGTAGCATACATGCCTCACTTGGAATTTCCTGCAGTTCACCTAATTCCAAAGGACATCAAGTATTCTACATAGTAGAATGAAGATTTTGCTAGACTCCAGGTTTTTACAGGTATTCAATTTTGGTTTTGGTCTTCTAAAATATTTGAGTCTAGGAAATAAATAAACCACAAGAAGACATTTGCTTTACTAACATTTCTGGAGTTTTAAAATTTGAGACCATGCAGTCCCATTTGCTTAATCTCTACATAAGACCTTATGACTAATGGTGGGAATACTTGTAGACAATTACAAGTAGTGAGATAGGTATCAGAGGAAAATTAAGAGATCAGTCTTTCTCTTTTATAGCAACTCACTCTTAAAAGAAAAATTAACAAAAACATTCTATATCAAATCTGAGGGCAGTAACACCAAATACATCTTTCCTTAGCACCAAATTTCCTAAGTGATTTATTAACCCCCAGAATTGCTACCATAAGAATCAATATTCCAATATATGAATTTTGGCAAGGACACTCAAACAATAATCAAATCATATCAGTAATATTTTAGTAGGAATTAGCACTCATAGGAGAATTTTCATTGGGCTCTTTATCAATTGACTCAGATACAATAATGAATTATGAAGCCTCCAAGTATTCTTTCTAATGTAAAGCGTAGATCTGTAAGAAATAATTAAAAAGAAGAATGAGAAACACTTTACCTGTGTTGCAGCCTTCATTTATACTCTTATGTGCTCCTCTTAATATATATTCTGCATGCACTTTGGTTAGTTTTCATTGTTAACTTAACACAAGCCACAGTTACCTAGGAAGAACAAACCTCAACTGAAGAATGGTCTCGATCACAATGGTCCATGACCTCATCTCTAACAAGTTGTTTTGATTGATGATTAATGTGGGAGTGACTAGAACACTGGATATCATCATCCCTATACAGGTGGGCTCTGGCATATATGAAAGCAGAGGATACATAGAAGAGAAAGAGGGCTGTCAAGTAAGCAGTGTTCCTCTATGGTTTCTACTTCTCTTTCTGCTTGAGTCTTCACTCTGATGAACTATTATCAAAACTTTAAATAAATCCTTTCCTTCTCAAGTTGCTTTTTAGCTGTCACAGCAAGGAAAAAAAAAAAAAACAAACTAGGACAGCATGCATGCTTCATGCTTCCTATACTTCTATTTCTTCTGCTGTTCCCCTTTTCCATGTTTCCTCTCTTAATAGGAAACTGTCTTCCTCTCCCTTAACAGGGTGATAATCAAGTTCACATAAAATTTCAAATCCCAATTTTCATGTACTAAGTAAACCACCAGAGTACTACGTAGGCAAAAAGAATACAGCACATGACCATCTTACTCAACAATTGTCTCTTTTATTAAATTCTGTTTACTTAATAGCAGATCTCCAATTAACTCAAATATTTTGCCATATAGGGTAATCTATCAAATCTATGCCTATTTGTACAATGGCAAACATTAATACAGCTTAGTTTTTCTTCTAGTTGGTGATGGGGTATGCAAGGTCAGTTCTGCGACTAAGCCTATTCATAGTTATATTACATTTTCCTGTAATAATTGTGGTTTATATAGCACCACACCTGTATGCACTGAATGATCACATAACTAAATACTACTGATAAAATAAGCATATAATGCTTGAAAAGTTTTCAGGAAGCTCCTTTTTGGCATAACTGATGTACTGATTAATCTTTCATTTTGGTTAAAGCCTAGCTCTACGCTGATCTTTGCTAGCTAATTCCTATGGGACTGGGTAGAATAAAAACTTAACTGTTCTTGCTTATCCAACTGCTTTATATTTCCACCTATTAAAATGTGTGATAAATACAAATCTGGCCACCTATTTATAATTTATACACAGGAGCATTTAGAATGATAGTTCCTGTCATATTTTAATAACACTTCCAAGCTAATGTATGTATCATAAGATTCCCTTGAGAAGAAAAAATAGAACAGTTTGGGATACATTAACCCAGTTTACTCTGAGGAAAAAAATAAAGGCATGGTAATGTAATCACAACCAAAATTCAAAGTTAGCAAAATAGTATCACGGTATAATTTACCTATTGATTACACTGTATGTTCAACATAGAGAGTATGCACTCAAAGATTTATTCTGAAATATACTTAGCTTCTCATCTGTTGTCGTTGTAACTGTGAGAACAGACAGAATCCTGATACTATTGTTCAGCAACTGCCTCTCCCATGACTTTTGTTGAATAAGTTGTATATTTACACAAACCTGTTACAACATCACCATGTACCTGAAAAAGGAACATGAATATTAATAAAGTGTAACAAAGCAATGCAATCACATATAGACTTCTGTTTGTAATTTCTTGGTTTTGTTGTTTTGTTCTGTTTTGTTGAGACAGTGCCTGGTCCTGTATCCTAGGACAGTTTGAAAGTCCTATAGCTCAGTCTGACCTTCAACTAACAAATAGACATCTTCCTGCTTTAGCCTCCCAAGTACACAGAGCACAGGCATAACCCACACACCTGAATTCAGGTATGGACTTTTAAACATTTTCTTAATTAGTAGCATTACTTGGCTGACAGAAAAGCAGGTTTCCATTGATACGCTGATATAAGCAGTATTTCCATTCTAGCCATGATTTAAAATTTGCCTTTCTTACTTTTGTATGATTCTAGAATGTTCTTCAAAAATACATATTAAACAGTTTTGTATTAAACATGATTATATACCATTACTAAATGTTTTCTTATGAGAGACACTTAAGGATCAAAAAAGCCTCATTATGTCTACAGTGCCACATGAATGAAATGTTAGATTAACTCGGATTGGAGGTAAAATTGTTTTTTACGTAAACTCATGGAAGAGACCTCCTATTTCACACCATGCCGAATGATTTAGCCCTACTTCTTCATTCATAAAACCTTGATTACATTTCTTCTTTCTAAATGAATGAAGCAATATTTCAGTTTCATTTCCATCCAGGGTTAGTGATCTGCTAAGGAAGCACCGATTGGGTTATATGCAGAAGGTAAGCATTTCTGGGAAGATTTCTCAAAAGAGGAAAGACAGCCTGGGCATGCCCTTTTCTCTGAAAATTGACAATAATGGACTGACTTCTTTAAGTCTCTGAGCTTTGAACAAAGACATAGGTATTTTTCTGCTACATGCCCCCAAAGGAAGTTTCATAAAGCAAACATTCAAGACCTCAGGAGACAGAGGAAATATGTTTAAAGCAAAGCGTTTTCTGTTAGCTGGTGACTATCTCATCTCCATTCAACACACAGATTTGTAGCTCAGCAGTAACAGTTTGATACATGCCAATGGTTTATAGAAATTACCAGCCTTTTTTTCCTTGAGAACCTTTTCGGCTCTTGTCTTTTAAAGTATCATCCTTGCTTTTGATCTGGGAGACTGTCTTCACAGAAGTACATAACAGTGACTCTTCAATGCTTTAAATGACTGGCTCTGGGTTATTCTTTGATAGTTAATCTGCAGAAGCCTGGTTGCCTTACATTTGAACATGTTCTCCCTTTTTCTATACTCAGTGTCTCTGCATCTTTATTTTGTCTTTATCTGTGGAAAGCAGGGGAGAATTGAGAAAGTTTAATACTACACATGCAACTGGAAGAGACTTCATGCAAAAGAATAGCTAATACTTCTTAAGTACACATACTTCTTAAGTTGTACATTATGCTCAGTTTGTAATTACTTTAGATGAGTACTTTCGTCTTTTCTTTTCCTAGTAAAAACTAAATTAGAACTGCTTTTATACTTATGGATTTCATTTTTATATGCAAAATTTATGATTTCAATAATTTTGAAACTTTGGATATATTCCAGCACATCCTGGAAAATATATAGGAAACGTATCAAAAATCTGTAAGACATAATTCCTGAATTGTATTTCAAAGCATGAAAATATATTTAGTTTTGAAGTTTAATAAAGTGAATCAAAATTTTCATTACTATTGCTCACAAATATGTTAATCATTGCTTTTAAGATTGACATGCTTAGTATTTAGTTAGTTAGTTAGTTAGTTAGTTAGTTAGTTAGTTTTTTTTTTTTTTTTTTTTTGAGACAGGGTTTCTCTGTGTAGCCCTGGCTGTCCTGGAACTCACTCTGTAGATCAGGCTGGCCTCGAACTCAGAAATTCACCTGCCTCTGCCTCCCAAGTGCTGGGATTAAAGGCGTGTGCCACCACTGCCTGGCTTAGTATTTAATATTGTACATTATTAAGAACAAAATGAAAATTTAAATGGTGCAAGACAAAAGTTTATCCAGAAAAAGTAAAGAATCGAAGAGTTAAATTTCTAGATCACTTTATCAAAGAGTCTGTTGATAATCATACCATTTGATTGCTTCAAATAGGTAACAAAGCTATCAAGAGTCTCTTATGTTTCTGGTGCATATAATGCCCCACTTTGTCAATGTATGAATTTACGATTTTTTTTCAGGGATTGCTTTTCTAAAAATTTATTTATTCTCTTTACAACCCAATATCAGCCCTTCTCCTCCTCTTCCTCCTAGTATCCCTGCATGCAAATCCTCCCTCATTCCACCTTCTCCTTCTCTTTTGAAAAGGGGAAGCCCCCTCTGGGTGTCACTCCCCACTAATAATCCCCTACAACCATTCTGATTAAGTCACTGCAGGACTAGGCAAATCCTTATCCACTGAAGACAGACAAGGAGGTCTATTTAGAGGTACAGGATCTACAGGCATACAGGCAACAGGCTCAAGGACAGCCTCTGCTCCAGTTGTTGGAGAGACCTACATGAAGACAAAGTTGTTCATCTTCTACATATGTGCAGGGAACCTAGGTCCAGTCTATTGGTGACTCTTTATTTGGAGATTTAGTCTCTGGGTGCCCTAAAAGGTCCAGGTTGACTGACTCTGTTGGTCTTCCTGTGGAATCCCTGTCCTATTAAGGTCCCTCAATCCTTCTCCCAACCCTTCCATAATGCTTCCCAAGCTCCATCTAATGATTGGGTGTGACTCTCTGGATCTATTTCCAATAGCTGCTGGGTGGGGCCTCTCAGAGGACAGTTATGCTACTTTCATGTTCATAAGCATAATAGAGTGTCATTAATAGTGTCAGGGATTGGGTCTTGCCCATGGGATGGGTTTCAATTTGGGGCAGTCATTGGTTGAGTGACATAACCCAGACACAAAAGTACATGCATGTTATGTACTCACTTATAAGTGGCTATTAGCCATAAAGTACAGGATAACCATGCTATAATGGTTAAAGAAGCCAAATTACAAGGAGGAATCATGTGAGGATGGTTGAATCTTTCTCAGAAGGGGAAACAAAATAGATTTTGGAGATCTATGAATTGAAGGAACTGGGTGGAAGAAGGGATAGGAGGGGAACAGGGCAAGGGGGTGGAACATATGTAAGGAGAAAAGGAGAAAGAGAAGGAAAATGGGTGGTGGTGGAGAAATTTCTAGAACATGCCAGAGACCTAGAAAGGGGGGAGGCCCCAGAGGGTATATGTGAGACTCTAGCTGAGACTCCTAGAAGTATGGGTTATAGATCCTGAAGTGGCCACTTCCTGTAGCCAGGCAGTAGTCTCAGTGGAGGGATAAGGACACCAACCAACCAACCCAGAATATTGTCGACCCAAAATGTGTCCTGCACAAATATGCAGGGAAAAAAGATAAAACAGAAACTGAGATTTATTATTTTTTAAAGTCAATTGAGAAACCAAGGTTTTAAATTCCCTAGCCCTGCATAATATGAACATTTAATAAAGCAAATTAAAGGTAAAAAAAATGAGTCTGTTTTCATACCTACTCCAACAACTTCCATAGACATCAAATACTGCATAACATATATAGTGTATGAATTCCTAAAAATATTGGATTGAATATAATTTTCTTCAGGAAATTAAAATACACTTGTTTTATATTTCTATATTTTAAAATGCATTAGAATTATAAAGTAATTTAGGCTTTAAAAATCTTTGCTCCTATATTCAAAATTCATATATTCTTTTTAAGTAATCATTGACTTTAAAAATGAGATAAATACACTTAAATTTTAATACCAAACTTATTCAGTTTTTATGCATATGAACTTAATAACATATGACCAAATGTATTTTAATAAAAATATGAATAATACAAATTGTCAGCTAAATAAACTAAATAAACCAGTATGTAAATTTAAAGTAAATGCATACAGTATAAATCATATCTAATTAAGAGTTTATAAACTACAATTGGTCAACAGTTCATGTACATAATAAATGCCAATTATCATTAATTTTATGGTGGCAATATAAATGTTCAGGATTCCATAAAATCATACTGAAATAAGCAATTATTTATAATTATAGAAGATCAAAGAGCATATGAACAGAAATTGTGCCTCAATTATATTTGAACAAATTGCAGTATAAAATAAATCTCATTCTGTACCTAAAAACAAAATGCTTGTGTCAGAATTTGAATCACATATTGCCAAGCTCATCTGGAAAGTCTGAAGCAATTTTTGTGGAACAGGCTCTAGAAAAAAAAAATGTTTGAAACAAATATTTCAATACAGACTCATGAGAAAATTGTAAGGAAAATGTGAACCTTAACAAGAATACATGTTGAAGTTCTTAATCTAGGTGAGAAATAGTTTTAAAAATATACCAGATTGGCATTATGCCTAAGACTCCTTGAAAGGGAGGTTGGAAAGGGGTGTGGGAGGAGCGTAGGGAGGAGAAGTGCAGTTGGGATGTAAAATATGAGAGAAGAATAAAGTAAAAAAGAAAAATCCAAAAGCAAGTTAGGCATCTGTGAAAATAACTCTTTTCTTGACATGGTCACTCTGGCAAAAGGAACCATCTCACAGTAAGGTGAAAGGACAGTTTTCTCCAATCAACATATTGACTTTAGTGCCCTTAGTCTATTATGTGAAATAAAAGAAGAAAATTAACAAAAGTAATGGGAAGCAATAACATATATATGTTACAAGTTACTCATGGCTGTGTTACTGATATATTTATATATTTTCTTATAAACTTTATATATTAGCTTAATTAGCTATACTGGCAAATAATAAAATAATTATACTTAATTAGTTATGCTGTAAAACATATATAATGTTTACGTAGTTATACTGGCAAACATAATATTTATGTAATGTAATGATAATTACAGTTAATTAGCTAAACTGACAAACAAATGATGAGTACATAGTAAAACATTTGAAAAAAAATCCTTCAAAACAGGCAAGTTCATTTTGTTAATTCTTTAATCTGAGATTTTAAATAAAATTTTCAGTGGTTCAATATTGTTCTTTGTCTAATAAAAAAATTCAGTGCAGAAACCATATCCAAGCATCACACATGTTAAGCATTCGTTTTACCAATGGCATCAATGGGCTACACGTTTAGTCTTAATATCATTATTTTCTATATGGATATCTATTTTCTTCACCACTGTGCTTTTAGTTTTAAATATGTGTGTAGATGCATGTCTGTGTGGGGTATATACACACCAGTGGTGTTGCCTGTGGAGGCCAAACAGGAAACTGATCCCCTGGAATTGTAGCTAACAGATGTTTGTAAGATGGCCTATTTGGGTATTTGGAAGTGAATTATGGTCTTTGTCAAAAATAATACTTATTCTTAGCTTCACCATTAATATTTAGGAAATCATTCTTCTGCATTTTGCATTGTACTTACTATCTTGGGTTTATTTATGTTCTTTTGACTCTGCCATGCTAATATCATATGATGCTGGTGATTAGAGTCCATCAGTGTCTTTTCAAGTAAGATAACATAATATTTCTGTTCTTCTTGTTCTTTTTAAATCCCTCTTTGGATATTGTGGGTGTTTGGTGATTCCACATGAATTTCAGGAAAGACTTTTCTACTTCTGTAAACAGTTTCATATGGATTTCAATTAAGACATTAGAATAGTTTTCAGTCTGCACTTTTTTTTGAAAAACAATACTTTATATGCTTATACTTAAGACATTTGGAAGAAAACATTGGTGACCTTCTTCAGAATGTCATTCTAAGGAATGATGAGAGCAGTACTTTTCAAAAACATGTGTAGTGACAACAAATCACCAAATGACTAGTATTCCCTACTGGAAGTCTAGGGAAATCAAACCATACATAAAGTCCACTAAGTTTCACAGGCCTCTGGGAATTTTTTTCCTTTAAATTTCAGCTTAATTTCCTTCCTTTCTATTTTATTTTCACTTCAATTATGTGTCTTTTACTTAATACTAAGATTTTCTTCTCAGATATGTGTAATTCATGATGTATTCCACATGGCTTTATAAAAACCGAGAATAATGTATAACATTATTGCATATAATGTATAATGTAACAATATGTAACAATAATGTAATGTAATAAAAACAGAAATAATGTATAACATTATTGTGTATAATATATAATGTAACAATATGTAACATAATGCAACAATAATGTGTAACAAAGGCAAGGCCTACATAGCTAATATGATTAAGAAAAGAAAAAAGAAACAGAATGATTTACTAAAACTAAACTAACTTACTTTTATGACAGTAGCTTTATGACTATGAAACTTCAGCACTAAATCAGGACATATAATTTATTTTCCTATTTCAGAGCAGCTATTTAATTATTTCTGTATAAATACTGTATTTTAGCACGTGAATTCACATCTGGCAGAATGAGCTGTTATAAATTATGCTTGGAACAGAATTTAAGGCAAACACTGTTATAAATTTATGAAAAAATATATAATATATGAATAAGATATAGTTCAGAGTTTGTATATTTTCTTATTAGAACAAACTAAATAATTTCTAAGATTTTACTTTTACTGTTTATAAAAGTGAAAGAATATAAGAGTATTTACTTATATAATCATTTTAAGAACTACTTTCTAATCATGAGGAGGTGTTGATCAAAAACTGAGCGATGCAGTCAGAGTGGGAGAAAACCTTTCAATAACTAACTGTACTGACCAGTGACCACAGTTAAGTATAATCTATTTTATGTTTCAGAATTGCTAAAAGAATGAACTTGAAAACACTCTAACATAAAAAATGGTAACTTAGAGATGTAATAACAATATTAATTATCTGATGGAGATTTTCCATAGTGTATATACTGAACAAAACTTTATAGTGAACAGTAAGAATATGCAGTTATATGTCAATTAAAAATAAAGACTTTCAAAAAAAAAAGAACTACTTTCTAACACTATCCACATCAGTGCTGCAGAATTTAGTTAGATGAAAATCTCTTTTTTCTGTAAGCATACTGTTCACCATTGTCACTATCTATGATCCCTTCTTTGTTTCTCCGAAAGCAATCAAAGATTTCTTTTTCTTATTTTTCTCTACTTCTCTAAATCTTCACAAATAGAATTGTCAAATAACTTTCTCATTTTGTGTTTATGTGTCTGGCATGCTGGTACATGACATGAAAGAAGGGTTCTAAATTATAATATTGTCTGAAATCTCCACTTGTTTTCTATCATCCCAAAAGAAATATCATTAAAATTTTAATTTATCTTTCTCTAGAGCTACTATCTCATCCATGCTTATTGATGCTTTACTTACAACAGTCAGAAAATAGAAATAATCTAGTTATCCATCAACTAGTGAATGGACAATGAGAATTGGTATATTAAAACAACACAATAGTTTTTAGTTGTTTTGAAAAATGAAATTATTAAATTCACAGGTAAATTAATGAAGATGGAAATAATCATTCTAAGGTCAATCAATCCCAGAAAGAGAAACATCACAAGTGTTCTAACATTTGTAGATGCTAACTTTGAATCTTTATATATACATTTTTCTTTTCAAATATGTATGAGTCAGGAAACTAGTAATGTTCAAGGGTAGAATGTTCAAGGAAGTATAGACAGAACACAGTGGTATAAAGGGGAAAGGGTAATAATGCAACAGGAAGGGTTAAATGGGGTGGGCATGGGAGAACAGGGTGCGGAGGGAAGGGGAAGAATAACTAACTTTGAATACCTTTAGAAAAAGTCATATGGAAACTTACTATTCTAGAAGATTTCTAAGATATATACCCATACATTTATTAAAAATTTTAAATGGAGTTACTCTGTGACATGGTGACAAAATCCCTAGTAATATTCAACACAATAACAAAAAGGCTGGTGAAAGAAATAGGTTAAAATTATTAGTTGGTGGCATCCAATAGACCTCCAAACATTACAGACTGCTGCCTTTTCTCTTGGTTACCCTCAGGAATTCGACAGATTTCTGCCCCTGAAGACACCACATACTTTAAATATAGAATATAGAGAAATCCAGCTGGTACTTACCTGGAAGCTTCATCCCTACTGGCTAGTTTGCAGGGTGCTATACGATGTTATGAGTACTGCTGGAGAATACTAGTCATCAGTCTTACCCAGCTGCAAATCTTGTGAGCTACAATAATAATAGGCCTGGCAAAGTATGTCCATTGCTGCCGTCATGGCACTAAAGCTTGGGAAGTGACTAGTTGCTTTTTGAGTGGATGCAATGTCCACTTCACAAGATAAAAACATATATCTGGCCCATTGTTGGAGCCAAGAACCTGTGGATACATAGGTCATAGGCAGTAGGGAAAACCTACTACTATTATTCTGTTAAACAGATATAGCACTAAACTTGCTTCTCGTGACTTATTCATACATTATTCATAAATTAGCATATCTTTTAACCATCATCTGCAAGATTTCAGGCTTTTCTTTTTGTTTTCCTTTTCTTTTTAGTAGATGGCAGTTAACACAGAGGCTTTAGTGGTCAAGGTACAGGGGAAAAAGACTACAGAATGCTCACCTCTAAAAAAAGGGCATCCATATCATACCCTCTTGAGCCTCAGTGATACTAGTAGAAGAGGAGGAAGAAAGACTGTAAGAGCCAGAGGTGGCAAATGACCAAAAAGCAACAATGTTTTCTGAACATAACAGGGCAGTTGGACATCTGAACTCACAGTTTTGTGACAGTATGCCCAAGTCCTGGGCAAGCTCAAACTGGAGAAAATTCTAGAGTGGAGGTAGGAAGTAGACCCAAAACCTTACTTACCATAGCTTAAGAGACATTGTCATTTGATATTTTCTAGAAAAAGAAGCAATTTTATATAAGGGTCTAGACTCTGTTAAGTATGCTCCAGTGGATAGATTCATACCTAAGTGTGGATTTCTTTGTTCAAGGTCAAGAGCAGCATGAATTGAACTCAAGATTTTCAAAAATATAAAGACAGAAAGTTGGGTTGGTAAGGAACAGAAGATATGCCTAAAAGGAATTAGAAGAGGGGTAGTGAATATGATAAAAATATACCATGTGAATCTCTCAAGAATTAATACATTTGAGATAATTATGAAAATTATAATAAAATAATTAAAAGAAAAATTTCTTGGAATAAACCATCATTGAAGATCTACACAAAAGGCATAAAGAGAGAACTGTATGCATATCCTAGAACACCATAAAAGGCTAGCCAAGCCCAGTAACTTAGAGGATTGGATGTAGCTTGACCAACATCTTTCTTATCAAATCATAGGAGTACATATTCTGAACACCCTGAAAAATGCTAGACATCGCTAAAATAGAATATTTTCCCATAATGTGAGAAGAAACATAAGAGAAGCCTCATTTACAGTTTCTAGAAGTTACACGCCTCTGTGATTTTAGTCTTCCTGGGCCTCAGTATTCATGATTCTAATCCACTACCAGAAGAGCTATATCTGATTTATAAATGGCTATGCCAAGGACCAACATATATATTTCAAGCAGGAATATTGGCAGCATTCATTCTTTTTTCATTTGGAAAAAAGTATTTCCATTTATATCTGGTAAATGTCAGAAAAATGAACACATATCTACCACTAGATTCCCTTTAATGTATCAATTCTCTCATGTCATATATGAATGAAACTTACATAGATTGGAAAGATAGAATCTCTCATTTTCCACAACCACAAACCACAAAAATTTTATGTGTAACAGAATCATAACTCACTACAAACCACTATTAAGTGTAAAGCATGACATTTACTTCTACTGTGGATTGAAAGTAGCATCATTTTTAAGTGTAATTACATTTTAACAGGATTATAAGGGTAACTGATTATTATTATTTTGGTTTATGGAAAATATATCAAAAACCTAATCTCAGTGCCTAAGTCAAAAGTATTTTAGTCAAAAGTAAGCCTTTCATAGTGTTATGTACATTAAAAACTAAGCACTTTCAATTTGGGGATTGTACAGGAATAATTTGTATTATATCCAGAAAGAAAGGAGATTGTGATTAGATTGAAGTCATAAATTTCAATGATGTACTTTAAAGTTAATTTATAAGTTTATATTAAGTGACACATGAGTTTAATAATAAGACAATTTATGAGAAATGAACTCATGAATAAATCAAGCAGATATCAAGATCAAATATAATATATAATCTTTATTTTCAATTGGCTGGGATTTAAAAGGATTATGAAAACATGCATATAGAAAGACCTATGAAGGATTGTCTAGATTTGTTCAATTGATATGGGGAAGACCCATCCTAAATGTAAGTGGCACCATTCTATGGATGGGGGTCCTAGAATGAATAGGAAAGGAAATGAGACCTGAGGGCCAGTATTCATCTCTACTTTCTGACTGTAGAAACAATGTGATCAATCTCCTATCCTTACCTCTATCATCCCTACCATGATGAATTTTAGCCTAGAACTGTATGGCCAAACCAACTCTTATGTTTATTTGCTGTTAAGGCTATTCATTACGTTTTTTTTCTTTTATATTTTTGTGTACCAACAAGAAAGCTAATACATTTACTATTATGTATTGAATTATTATTCAAGCTATTAAAGTTAAAACATATGTGAATATAATTACTGTCTTTAAGGCCAGGTGTGGTAGTGCACATCTTTTATCCCAGTATTTAGGAGGCAGAAACAGGTAAATATTTTGAGTTTGAGAGCAAGCTGGCCTATGAAGCAATTTCTAGACAAGCCAGTGATATACAGTGAAACCCTGGTCTAAAAAATAGTTTTAATTTTTTGTTAGAAAACACAACATTATAGATTATTATTGTGAAGTGGATATGAAGTCCCATAAAAAATTATAGCTTAATATCTAAATAAAATTAAATATACTATTACTATGAAGACATCTATACATTTATTTGAAAATATATTAAAATTCACTATATTAATTCTACAAAACCTGATATTAACAAAATACTCAATCTTCATCGATTAATGTTTTATGGCTTAATGATTTCTCAGTGAATTGGCTTTATCATTTACAGCAGTGTAAAAACACATATACATATATAGAAAATACAATACCCAATCCTATTATCTATAGATGATATGTGACTCAGAACCTATTTGCAGTTCAACAAAAATATTATTAAAACATTAACACCTAGACTGTCCTAGCATGCTAAATATAAATAAATAATTTTAAACATATCTGAACTAATATCATGTGACAAAAAAAAGAAAATTCAATACTTCAAAATTATTTGTTCCATTGAGTACTATATAGTATATATGTTTCATTAATACATATCAAAATGAGAATTAAGTCTTGAACAGCACAGAGTTACTCATAATTCTAAAGTTTTAATGCTTATTTCTATTTTTTATTTTACGAAGACCTCCTATGTCCTATGTAAGGAAGGTATTGCCTTGGAATCAATAAAGTAAATTGTATGCCATAAGGAAAAAATTCTTCCTATATCTTTATAAGCCATAATAAAAGTCACAAAAGTAAATCTTAATTAAGAAAACATTTTTCCGTAGACTATAACATACACTTAAATGTGATGGGTATTGCTATCAGTTGGTCTTATATAATCAGTCATAGAAAAAAATTTAAAAGAAAAAAACTATTACTAATTTGTATTGAGGCATTTCATAATTATTAAACTGTCCTAAACTACAACCAAATGAAAAGACTTTGTGTCTGAAATTGAATATAAAACAAACGGATGATTTTCATAAAGCTAGTTAAATTCCACAAATATCATGCAATGTGAAAGGAAAATTGTTAATTAATGAGAAGAATGTTATTTTATGGAATTATAAGATTTGTTGTTCTTTTATAACAAAGTTATTCAGAAACTGTAGCTGATAACCTTCCATGTGAGGTCCTATGTCCCTAGAAACTTTTAAAGCATATTATTGTAGGGTACTATTGATACAGCTTAAAAGTCGTGATTACCTGTTGCTCTCACAAGTACCAGAGTTTAGTTCCCAGAATCACATCTGCATACTCACAACTGCTTGTTATTCAAATTCCAACAAATTCCAACATCATCTTCAGGCTTCTCTGGTCACCTTCATGCAGAAGCATATACATATGCACATAAACACACATAAAATCCTAAAATATTAAACATATTGCAAGTTCAAGCCACTCACAATTATCACTAGAGTTTTTCAATTATTATTTTAAATAATACCACTCTTTCTACACATTACAAATATTTTCCATTTGGAAAAGTATTAGTATGATTATGTCTAACATGCAGTTCAATGAAGATATTCTTGAATATTCTTAATTCTACTTTGCCCAAGATTTGAGGTAAATGTGTTGATGTGCAATCAATAGTCATAGTTTTATTTATTTTTTTTAAACATGGTTTCTCTATGTAGTTCAGGCCATCCTGGAACTCACTATATATAACAGGCTGGCCTCAAACTTATAGAGATCTGTTTGCCTCTCCCTCCAAAATGCTGCCCAAATGCTGGGATAAAGATAAGAGAATAAATAAAACTTTAGATAAACAATACAACATGAAAGTTCCCTATGTCAATATATTAAGATTGAAGTTATTTATATGTAGAGAATACCATAACACACCAAGGTTATACAGGTAATTAGTACAAAGAAGTTGATAGAATTTTTTTGCCAATTAAGTATTTGTATTCATCCCTTCTAAGCCTTTAACAATTTATTTTGTGGCAAAGTTACATGAATCCTTGCTTTTCAAACGGAAGTTAACTAAATACATACAATAAACAAAAAAACTTTGGTATTTTTCATGGTGTTTCTGAAAAGTACATTAACATTTACAATTCATTGTGTGCCCCTGAATATGAAACAAATGGCAAAGAGGCTCTTGTTCAGGGAACTGTAAAGATAGATCACACTGATACATTTGTGCTATGTGTCAGAGAATGCCACTCTTCTGGTTTCAAGGATAGACATGTAGTCTAAGGGTC
Organism: Mastomys natalensis; assembly: GCA_021653895.1. Classification (NCBI taxonomy): domain Eukaryota; kingdom Metazoa; phylum Chordata; class Mammalia; order Rodentia; family Muridae; genus Mastomys; species Mastomys natalensis. The sequence goes on along the minus strand of JAJTUV010002842.1, from coordinate 127,333 downwards.
TTTTCCTGTACTTGCCAACAGAATTTTACTGCATTTAAATTATTTTTCTAGCATGATTTCATTCCAAGAAAAGAATACGGTAGTAGAAGAATTCCATCACATCTAAATTATTTCTTTGATCTTATTAAAATAAAATTCATTTCCATTTATGTTATATTGTAACTATGAATAAGGAGTAAGTGTTTTTTCTCCTATCCTTCCAAAAGCATCATAAACTACAATACTTATAAAAAAGACACAAGATAAATACTGATGAAATGTTTCAGTGAGTAAAGGTGCTTCCTGTCAGGCTTAACTACCTCAATTTAATCTCTGGAACCCCATACATGGTAGAAGGATACCTACTACAGTAAGTTGTCCTCTGACTTTCATTCATGCATTATGGAATGTACATACATGAACAAAGATACACAGAAATAAATAAATAAATATTAAAAAGAAATATTAATAAGAAAAAGCCATTTTATATGAGCATAATTTTATATGATTCTACAGAATTCAGAATGAAAATCTAAAGACAAAGGGAAAATTACCTATTATTTGATTAGGTTTCTTCAGTTATTGTTCATCATGTTTTGAAAAACTTAAACAAAAATTCTTGATCTCATGGTAGAAAACTGAGGCCTAGATTCCTCAAGGCCCTTAAGTTCAGACTTTTCATGGTCTCTTTGTGCCTTATTCTTAACTTCCAATATGAGGCTTACCTTTTTTTATTATTAGAAGTTTCATGGTACACAATCAAATGAGCTATGTAAGAAGAGTTCTTTAAGATGCAGTATTACATTGAAATGTAAAAGAAATCAGGAAATTACTTTAGGTTTTTATGGATCCCATTGTGGGAAAAATTGGCTTTAACTCATAGGTTATTATCAGGAGGATAGGATTCTGGTTCCTGCCATGGGGATAGTATCCTGGTTTAACAGTTTTCCTTAATAGAGAATCAGGGGCAGGGAGATAGAAGGTAGGTGAAACTGGTTTGAAGCCTGCTTCTGATACCTACATTTCAGAGCATATTTTTGTAATTACCAATATTATGAAATAAGTAACCAAATATATTTGAAATAAAAGCTCTAGATTCACTGTTAAGGAAAATGGTATGCATATACTATGCCAAAATACAAAATTAAATATTATACAATAAAATTGATTTAAGAATGATTTATTTTTAAATGCTACCTAATGTCTAAGATATTTTCAATATTTTACTACAGAAAAAATATTTTGTAACTTTGTATCAAGATTTGATATTTGCTTGAAATGAGCCTATACACTCAAATTCAGGATTCACTCCACTACTCCCAAGACATTAGAAGTATGACACTGTAATCATGGAATATAATTGCTCATGAATACTACACCTAAGAGAATAAAAATCAACTACTGAGTGAAAATAGGAATGCCAAAAAAAATTTAAGAACACCTAAGAAAATATTTTCTTGATTTTTCAAGCCTGTGCTTTGATGTGCTAATCCTTTTGGCCTTGTCTCAGATTATTGTTCAACATAGTCTGATATGAGCATTGATATAACATGTTACCCTTATAGCAAAATATGCTCTCTACTCTCTGGAAATTCATAACCAAATAGGCAGTATTCTATAAGCAAATGTTATTAAAATATTATTTAATTTCAGAGGCAACTGAACTGAACACAGTTGTGAATCAAAATTAATGAGATTCTAGGAAGCTTCATTCTGTACAATCAGACTGCCTGTGAACTATACTATAAACATATGAGAGGACAATAATGAAGCTAGAAAATCTAGATTATTTATTCTTAGTGTTTTTTTCTTTCTTTTTAAATTTATATCTCTTTACATTTTATCTAGAACATACAAACCCTTTTTTACATGATTTATTTAAAAATAAATTACTCACTTAAATATATCTGTGCAATCATATATATATATATATATATATATATATATTATATATATATATATGCAATAATTTTAGGGCATGGAATATATATAGTTTAAAAATTGTGAAGCACTTCAAGTAAACTTTTACTCCTCTTAACAGCTAGATTTGATATCCATTGTTTACTGGTAGTTATTTATAACACTTGTTACAAGGGCCTTCAGATACACAATTTTTCTTGGTAGATATGATGGAAACATCCCAGTTATATATCATTGGTCTTAGCAAGTGTTACCCTGGTCTTCTGTGTCAGAATCTACCTTTTCACAAGAACAGTGGGTAATAGACATATACATGAAAATTTGAGATGTTCTGCTTTGAAAGAATAGACATGTACTATTAAAATGGATCTCTTAAGTGACTGGTAAGTGACAAAGGGCTCAGTACCTAATTTATATTATCTCACATAGTCTTCATAACATTCTTACTATCATTTTGATTCTTTACATATAGAAATGTTTAAAGTGTTTTGATAAGAGAAGTATAAAATACATAATTATGGGGCCAAAACTACAATAAACCTAACCCTTAACTTTTATCCCAGTTTCACTACTATATGATCCAACACTTTGCATGATAATCTCTAGATAAAATTACACTCAGCATCATTTTACTGTGAAATATTTAAGTATTCTAAATTATTTAGTATATTTAAGCCTATTTAGGTACCTAAAATAAACTCTTCTTCTTGGTGGGGTCTTCCTTTTTATATGAGTGTACTAGCTATTTGCTTTTTAACTTGTTTCTTTATACTCTTCTTCCCCTCCCCTCTCTCCCTCCCTATCTTTTTAAAATTCATTTTCATTAGTGTTTTTTCAACACATATTAAAATGTAAAAATGACTGAAGAAAGTGTATCTTGTAAAATATCTATTTTCTATTATGTGTGCACTTAAACAGCATGAATTTCTTTTACTCTCATTTCAATATCTGTATTCCAAGAAAACTAATGTGTTAATTATTGCATTAGTTGCATTTGGTAAACTATGTTATATGTTAGATTTTGTTTGCTGACATCTGTATCACAGTATGAATTCCCAGAAAGCTAAAGAAATTTTAGTGTATTTTTGTTTATTTGTTGCTATTTTGTGAATGATATTTGCTGTTTCATCACTTCATTAGATTTAACAGATGTTTGAACAAGACATGTTATTTCACATGCTTGCCCCAGTTATCTATAGTATATAATTTCAGGAAATCATTATAAAGAGAAATTCATTATCTATAGATAATTTTCATTACTTCACAATCCCTTCCTCCCTCGACCCCTCTACACATACACACACACACACACAGAGAGAGAGAGAGAAGAGAGGAGAGAGAGAGAGAGAGAGAGAGAGAAGCAGATAAACAGACACACTCTCATGCTATATGATAGTTAGAAGTGAAGAAGCATTGGAAAAAGTTTATCAGTATGATTCATCAATAATATATTTCCCACAAGGTAATTATTTCATCAACAATGAAGCAATAGATCATGGTATCTTGTTCCTCTCTCAATAAATTATGACCTCATGGGTGCTATGAAGAATCTAAGGTTCACTTCGACTAGTTAAATGAAACAACTTCCTGACAAAACAAACAAATCCAATCTCTTGGTAAATTTATCCCTTAAATATGAAGTCTTAATAAACACTGTTCTCTTCAGACCTCACTTTGTCTATTTTCACTAAGTAAGATGCTATCAGAGAATAGCATGGTTTTGGAGACTTTCCTCTTTGATCTTGACCTGGGTCTTTATTGGTGTGGCCCTTATTCTAGAGCCCCTGTTGTTTCATTGTTCTCATTATCATTATTAACAAGAAGTTATAAGCCAGATTTAATATGTTTATTGGCACACTAGCATTGTTAAATAAAATATTTAAACAATGTAAAGAAAATAATTGCTCATTCAAAATTAGCATTCTTTTTATTTTAGTTTCTTCAAATAATCCTGAAAGTAGTGTAGTGCCATTTTTTTGTTTGTTTTATTGTTATGTTCATACATGCAAGTCTTCTCTCTGTTATTATAAACCCACTGAGGCCACTTATTGCTACTTATAAGTGTAGGTGTAAGACCATCCACTAGAGCATGGTTCTATTCACAGGGGCCTCATTCCTGAGGAAAACTGACTCTGTCTCCCAAAGCAGACATCAATTGCCAATTCTTCCTCAGCTATTAAAGACAATGAAAACATCTAATTGATACACTAATAGGACTTGGAATGATGACATCAATAGATATGTAAAATAACATTTCTGCCTAAGAACAGTAGAGAAATAGGAAGGACTATGCACTACGTGTCTACATAGTACTGACATATTGGTGTATGTGCAGGGATCAGGGATGTTGTGTGTACCATATAAATTCTGGTGACATTTCACTTAGAATGTCACAGAATTTATTTCATGGCACCCATATGAACTGTCTACTTTACATACTGTATCCTCTCCGGTTTCCCAGATACTTACTGGATATGAATGGGAATTTTCCTGAGATAAAGTAGATTAAGTGGATTAGAAAGAGAGAGGAATTCATAATAAAACACAGTGGCCCAACTCCTCCACTGTGACACAACACACACACACACACACACACACACACACACACACACGTAATGTTGAGAGAAAGAAATTATATTATGCCTAAGGAGGTGTTTCTAAGTGTCAGAGTCCTCTATCAGTTATTAGAAGTTGTTACAAAAATTTGTACATCCATATATGCATTTGATAAATGAGTATATAAGCACTAAAATGATATTTACCATGCTATTTTCAGAAGTCTACTTTGGGGAATGATAAACAATTTCTCATTGTTCATCTATGGCTTTAAGTCATAATTTCAGAAAACAACGACACATTTTATGTGAAAGAGTTTTTTGCATATGAGGGATGGGATAATTCATAAAAACAGCTGAGCCTTATTCAGCAATTGTTTGTTCTGAGTAGAAGAGACATTATATGGTGTATTTTTAAATTATTTCTTGAGATTATATAAGAATTGCATCGCTTTCTCAGTCCCTTTCCTCCATCCATTCAAACCATCCCCTCATATCCATATACCACCCCCTTGCTCTTTTTCTCATGGCCTCATTTTTATTAATTATTGTTCCATACATATTTACATAGTTTATATTCATATTCATATATATTACTTTCCTAAATATATAAATATAACCTGCTCGATCTGTATGATATTACAGTATGTATGGTTTCAGGCGTGACCACTGGATATTAGATAACCATTTGGTGTGCTCTTCCCTGGACAAGACTACGTCTGCTTTCAGCACTCTCTAGTTGCCTGTAGTACTCTTTGGGTATGGTTGAGGACTCATGGGCTTTTCTCCATCCACTTTGGCATGTCTATTGTTGTTGTCCATGTTCAGCTCATGTTAAGGCAGTCATGTTGGTGAGACTTTATGGATATAAATTGTGAAACTAATGAGAAATACAGTTTCACAGCAAATCCCTTGTTCCTTTGGCTTATGTAATCTTCCTCCCCCTCTTCTGCAATTATCTGAGTGCCTCAGGAGTGAGATTTATATAGAGAGCTATCCATTGGGACTAGGCATCACATTGTGGTTTTCAATAATGGTTTCTGTATATTGCACAGAGAAATTTCCTTGATGGGGATTAAGACTATATTATAAGGGCTATAAAGACAAACATTTAGAAAGTAATTAATGATTTTGCTGGCTTAGTAAAGTGATGGTTGTAGGTTCTTCTAAGGACTGTACTATCCCTGCATACTTTTTTTTTTTTTTTTTTTTTTTTGGTTTTTCGAGACAGTGTTTTCTCTGTGTAGCTCGGGCTGTCCTGGAACTCACTCTGTAGACCAGGCTGGCCTCGAACTCAGAAATCCGCCTGCCTCTGCCTCCCAAGTGCTAGGATTAAAGGCGTGCGCCACCACCGCCAGGCCTATCCCTGCATAATTGTCTATGTTTTCAGTACTAGGAACATCTTTTTGACTGGTTATTGAATCCAATTAGAGAGCTGTTGTTTACTGCCATGATATATATGTCACTAGTGCATAATTATGGTTATTATGCTATTCTGGTCATTATTGTGATTCATAGGCATCATAGCTGGGAATGACTGTTGGTTTCTTCTGTCTCTGGAAGCATGCTAATGTCTTTTGATACCATGAAAGCTGGTCCTCAGCTCAGAGTCCTTGGTGGTTTCTATCTGAAGTATATAGTATCCTCAGATATAGAATTTAGTACAGAGTTTTTCTGATCCTCACCTCTACACACTCTCCCCTACTGGATCGACCTTGTCTAGGTCCCATATCCAGTGCTCTGGCTTAGTCTGGCCATACTTGCCTACACTGCAACCAACCTATAGGTTTCTGCCATGACCTACACTGCCAGCTCCTTAACCACAGAACACTCTCAAGGTATTTGCAACCTCTCCACTCAAGCACAATACCTCTACAATGCCTGAGTGATATTTAAGAAAACATAAGCATAAGGCTTATAGGAATGATCAAGACAATCCAGGACTTGTAAATGGAATCCAATAAAGACAAGCACTGAAGAAAACTCAAACTGAGATAAAGATATAGTTGAAAAACCAATAACAAAACTAAAAAAAGAAGAAAAGTCTTACAGATAGAATGAATAGGGCAGAAAGAGAGACTATCAGGACCCAAAGATAGAGTAAAGGATTTACACTAAATAAGCTCGAAATGAGAGTGGGTAAAGAAACATACAAAAAAGGAATATACAGGGAATGTGAAACACCATTAACAGATGAAATCTTTGAATTATAGGCATAGATGAGGGACAAAAATCTCAAGTTAATGGCACAGACCAGGTTCTTCAAAAAGATCATAGGAAAAAAAACTTCTCCAAAATAAGTATACAAAAGCACCCAGAACACAAAAAGGCTAGATCAGAAAAGAAAATCCCCATAACACATAATTAAAACACAAAATATTCTAAAAACAAATAAAGTATTTTGAAAGCTGTAAGAGAACCACAAGTCAAATATAAAGGACAACCCATAAGAATTACTGCTGATTGCTCAATGGAAACATTGAAAGCCATAAGGGCCTGGAGTAATGCATTCCAAGTCTTAAAAGACTAGGAAACCCAGTCTCAAACTAATACAACAATCTGCCATAGTTGAAGGAGAAAGAAAAACTTTCTGCAACATAAATAGCATAAAAAAATGTATATCCAAAAAACCTAAAGAAAATATGGGAAGCAATATTTCAGGCTACAAAAAAGGAATGAGCATATCCAAGAGACTGTGGGAAGAAATAAGAAGTCATAATCACTAAACCACAAAGGTACCACTAAGAACACAAATGACATCAACAATCAACAATGTGCTATCTGCAATTAACACACATTTCAATAATAATTTCAAAACGTAATGACTTCAATTTCAAAATACACAAGCTGACTAAATGGTTGAAAAAAGAAAATCTACTCATCTACAAAATATATATATTAGCTTTAAAGACATGTCCTATATTTTTTAAAGAGCACATTTAAGCATTGTTTCACTGAGATACAGAACACCCCTCTCCTATCTCTGTGTAACGAAACATCCTGAAACTGATTGCTAAGAGAACATTTTCTCATTTTCCATATCTAAAAATTGATTTAATTTTACCTTGAACAACAACAGTGATTCAGCACCAACCTTGATACTGGGGTGGGAAACTCCACAGAACAAGTTCACAGCACGTTTTTCCAAGCCAGTGTAGAAGATAGCATTTGAATATGCAAGAGATAAGTTCAGAAGAAAGTGCTCGGGAACTGCTGAGATTGGACTTTCTCTTTGAATATGAAATGGCCATTTTGAAATTCTAATCACTATCAAACTCTTCTCAGAGTCATTTCTATCTCTGTGTCTTGTGATATTGTATAAGCCACATAAACATTTGCCTCCGTGATCTCTGACATTGTGTGAAATGCCATACGTCTGAAGCAATACAATCATTCTAAATTATTGAGTTCGACTTGGATTGTAATAACTGCCTCAAATAACTGCCACATAAGAAAGGTTGTTCACATGGCAGCAGTGAAGCCCTCGGTGGCCGCGCTGGCTGGCGGCAGTGTGGGCACGGGGGCACAGTCTGGCAGTGTGCTGGTGCTCTTCTGCTTCTCGGTGTTCGTGAGGCCTGCACTGGTGCCAACCCTCGTGGGCTAAGACGTGCTCAAGTTCCTGAGGCTGTATGGCAAACCAGCTCGACATGCACCACAAATTCATGGTGCAGCTCTTTGCTGAGTGGGGCCAGTATGTGGACCTGCCCAAGGCCTTCATGGTGAGCGAGCACTGCAAGCTGCCTCTGGCTCTGCTGCAGATCCAGCTTATGACCCTGGGAGACCTCATGCCTTGGAAACACTGTGTTTTTTCTGCTGTGACAAACAGGAGATTCTGTCCAGCCTTCAAGTACAATGGAAACATTATTAGTGTGGAACAGAGATTGTTGCAAGGGTCTCAGACATTAGAGATTCCAGTTATCATAACAGAACAATACCCCAAAGGACTTGGCAGCACTGTTCAAGAAATTGACTTAACAGGTGTAAAACTGTTTCTTTCCAAAGACCAAGTTTTTTATGGTGTTACCTGAAGTCGAAGCGGGTATTAGCTGAGATTCCTGGCATCCGGAGTGTTGTGTTGTTCGGAGTAGAAACACACATATATAATCCAGCACACTGCCCTGGAGCTGGTCAGCTGAGGCATCGAGGTTGCTAATGCCACCTCCTCGAGAAGCATGATGGACAGGATGTTTGCTCTTGAGCGTCTTGCTGGAACAGGGATCATCGTGACCACTAATGAGGCTGTCCTCCTACAACTGGTGGCTGACAAAGACCACCCGAAGTTCAAGGAAATCCAGAACCTAATTAAAGCGAGTGTCCCAGAGTCTGGTCTGCTTTCCAAAGTACAGGAGACATAAAGGATCAGGATCCTCCTTCCTTCCAGGCAATGGGACTGCAAGGCAGATAAACCCTTGTCTCTACTAGAAACTAGTATGTTAAGTCAACAGCAGCTCCTTCTTTGCAGCTATTAGTAACACTTAACTGGCTAGACATTGGGTACAAGTGTTTAGTGACAATGTTGAGGCTTCAGGTGCTGCTTATCTTCTGTGTTTCCTAACAAACTTTTAGTTATTAAGACAGATTACCATGGAGGTCCCTGTCTCGTCTACACAGTATGCTCTGACCATATCTTTCCAAAGTGTACCCTCTGGTGAAGTTTTCTTAAATTGTGCACTTTAATGGAAAAAAAAAAAACACTACCACAATGATTTGACTTTTCTATTGTTGTGGAACATCCGTTGTAACGTTAGTGTAGACCCAAGGATTCCTGGATGAGAACTGACAAGCAGGACTCTGGATCGTGTATCTACCTAATCCTCTCACAGTATTGGATTTGCTGAGTGAGGGGCATTGACTTATCTTAAATATTGTGTATCTGTCTTGATTGCACTCATTTTCTTATTCTTGTTACCATCTTTGTGGATTTTCTTCCTCTGGCTAACAGTCTATGTTAACCTTTTTTCTTCCACTGAATGTTTTACTTTCTCCTTGGTTATTTCAAACTTGTAAACAGATAGGAGTGGTTTGCAATGCTGGGTCATTGACAGAGGTATGCCCTAAAATAATGCCTTTACAGTCTTTTTGAGTGCATCTTTTACTGTACACAGGAGTTGGTGGAGAAAAGACACACTAGGTAAAATGTAGTTTAAAATGCCCATATTCCCCTTCAAGCATTGTTACAGCTGACGTCATCAACAGGACTCATAGGGGTAATAAAGTAGTCATTGTTAACTTGTCAATAAACTTACTTTCATTTCATACTGATTAGTGCTTAAAATCATTTTAATGTATGTTGTGATATGTGGAACATTACTCTTTTTGTATAAAATTAAAGAAAATGTATTATGTGGGTCAAACTCCATGAATATTAGTCAACAAATTGTAATGAGTTTTCAAAGGTAACAGATTTAATATTTATAATCTTATAACTCATTGGAACTTTCAAAAGAGGAGAATCCTCTTCAGGCCCAGTGTTCCTGCAGGGTTTTCCTGTTAGCACTGTAGAAATGTGTTTTGTCATTTTAGCCTTGGTAAGGCACCACAGCCTAGTCATCTTGGTGTGTTCGGTTGTTCTCAACCTCTGGGCTGTGACAACAGGGGTCACATGTCAGCTATATTACATATCAGATATTTACATTAAGATTCATGACAGTAGCAAAGTTACAGTTATGAAGTAGCATAAAATAATTTTATGGTTAGGGAGTCATCACAACATGAGGAACTGTATTAAAAGGGTTGCAGCATTAGGAAAGTTGAGAGCTACTGCTTAGCAGATGGTCTAGAAAGAAATATCATATAGTTATCCACGTTTTAAGATAATGTCTAATAAATATAATCTATTGTTTTTCAAACTGTTATTATCAGGAATGCTTGTTAAAATACTGACTCTAGCTTTTTCCCCTCCTTTTATTAAAAACAAAGGGCAATTACCACTGTCAAAGCAAGGATTTAATGTAGGATGGTTTCCCTTTCTTATACCCATTCCTCTTCCACAGCTAAAGCCACCTCTGGGGCCCCAGACTAGTGTCCTGTGGCTGCCCTAACAAAATTCCATAGATGCCACATCTCAAGACAACAGACTGCTTCATCTCAACTCTGTGGAGTTCTAGGGCTTAACTGTGTTGAGATTAAAGCTTGTACTGCAAGGCTGTGGTCCTTTCTGGGGCCTGTATAAGGGATGACTTATATCCTGCAGTTCTGTGATTCTAGAATCTGCCTCATGTGGACTTTTTGGATCGGTTGGTTTTGGTTTATTTGTTTGTTTTGTCCCATTACTTCCATTTTCTCAGACAACAAGTGTGGGTACTTAGGTTCCTTCTGACTCCCTTCTTCTGCCTGGCCTAAGATCTCATGTGATTAAAGGTTCCTAATTAGCAACCGTATTCCACCTGCAGCCTTAACACCTTTGGCCATTTTATCTCTGTTCCAGGATCTAGGGATTAAGACCACCTTATTAACCACTCAGGATTGAACAGCTCCTTTTTGATGTACCTTATGTATGACTGTAAAGCAATGTTTTCTCGTTATTTACTTTTTGAATGAGAACTTCAAACTGTCTCTATTTGTCTTCCCTCCTCTAATTCTATGTACACAACTTTCCAACTTTCATCTTCTGTGTGTCGTATATCTGCACTTCTAAAAAATCTCCAGATAGACCAGGCTAGGCAAAGTAACTATGAAAGAATAAATTGCTATAAAGGACCAGGAAACACACTATCAAACTGAAGCTAGCACAGGCACAAGACAATAACTATAGCAATTAGAAATAAAAAGGAATTGATAAAGAGTTTTTATGGAAAATAATAATGGAATATGATGACTAATGGCAATGTGGAACACCTATAATGTTTTGAATGTAAAAGCAACTTCAGGTAAATAGGGTCCTGTTCATTCATAAATCATCTTCTATAGCTTGCTCTACACAATTGAAAGGTTTTATTCTCTTTAAAGAAATACTTTAAGCCTTCACAATGAAAGATATGTTCTATCTTTACTCTGTGATTTCAAATAATATGGAGTTTTTATGTTGATGTTATGGTTAATGTGCTATTTCTTTTATCTTGTTTGTAATAAGATACCATAAGTCCCACTTTTCTAAATATAACTACTGAAGTGGTTCCTGAAGTTATATAATGATACCAATTTATTGAGATGATCATGAAAATTATTATTTCATATTCTCTATCACATCTTTACCTGCTACATCTATTCAATCTCATGATCAACATTATTTTTTTTAATGGCTTATTCATACTTAAGGGTTCATTGTCCAAATTCCAAGTCTAGCAGCAATAATCTCAATAACATACCTCCAGCAACTGTGAGACTGTCTCCAGCTAGATTTTATAAACATTTGAATCTATCCTTTTCCAGTTCCTTGCTAAGCATTATGATGCTTTCTTTCTATACTAGAAAAACTTTACTAAAGAAGCATCTACAGTTTATCCATTTTTCCTCTGCTAAAATGTAAAAGGGAGTTCAAAACTCTACATTGAACTTGAAGTGGTATGCATGTTTTATGGATTATAAATGATCTTTCACTCCATCTTGCATTAAACCAACAAAATCAATGTGCTCAATTATCAACAATTATCAATGTTAATTGATAACACCTCAAACTGGAAAGCCATCGATTTGCATTTTTGGAAAACCAAAATGTTTTAACCTCAAACCATTTACTAGAGGTAACAACATAAGTGTATTTTTGGCCTCTGGTGGTTGTTGTTGTTGTAGTTGTTTGATATACTACTTGACCAGAAGTTATTCAGAATTCCACAGTATTTACAGTCAGCTTTCATTGTATTAATTATGAGACCATGCACTGGGATCCTTAAAATGACATTTAAAGGTATTTGCCTGTTTAGGTAAACTATTATAAAACTGCTTTTTGTGTATAAAGACATTCAGAGTATCAACCCTCCACTGATTTTACTACTACTCACAGGGTTGTTAACCAAAGGTTGAGAAACATTTTTAAAGATAAAAGAAATCATCAGATCCTATTACAAAAACATATATTCAACAAAACTTGAAAATCTAGATGAAATGAATGATTTTCTAGAAAGATACCAGGTACCAAAGTTAAAATCAGGACCAGATAAACTATCCATACAGTCCCATAACCCCTAAGGAAATGCAAGCATTCATTAAAAGTTCTCCCAACCAAAAAAAGCCCAGGGTCAGATGGATTTAGTGAAGAATTCTATTGTAACATTAAAGAAGATCTATTACTAATCCTTCTCAAACTATTCCATACAATAGGAACAGAAAGAACAATGTCTAATTCATTCTATGAATCGACAGTCTGATACCTTAAACCCCATAAAGAATGAACAGAGAAAGGGAACTTCATACGAATCTCATTTATGAATATCGATGCAAAAATACTCAATAAAATTATCACAAACTGACTCTAAGAATACATCAAAATGATCATCCCCCACAATCAAATAGGATTCATCCCACAGATTTTGGGATAGTTCAATATACATAAATCCATCAACATAATCCCCTATATAAACAGACTCAAAGGAAAAAAATAACATGTTCATCTCATTAAATGCTGAAAAAAAAAAAAAGAAAGAAAAATACAACACCTGTTCATGTTAAATTTCTTGGATAAGGAATTCAAGGCACGTACCTAAACATAATAAAAGCAATATACATCAAAAACAACATCCATCATCAAATTAAATGGAGAGAAATTGAAGCAAGCTCACTAAAATCAGGGACAAGGCAAGGCAATCCACTCTTTCTGTATCTATTCAATGTAAGACTTGAAGTTCTAGCTAGAGCAATTAGACAACAATAGGAGGTCAAAGGGATACAAATTAGAAAGGAAGAAGTCAAATATCACTATTTGGGGATGATAATATATATATTTTTTTATATAAATTTATATAAACAACCTTGTGAGTAGTAGTAAAATCAGTGGAGGGTTGATACTCTGAATGTCTTTATACACAAAAAGCAGTCTTATAATAGTTTACCTAAACAGGCAAATACCTTTAAATGTCATTTTAAGGATGCCAGTGCATGGTCTCATAATTATATAAAATTATATCAAAATTATATAAAAATTATAATTTATATATATATATAAATGTTAGCGACCACAAAAATTCTACCAGAGAGCTTCTACACTTGATAAACAACTTCAGCAGAGGGGCTGGATATAAAATTAAACCAAACAAATTAGTAGCCTTCCTCTCACAAAGGAAAAATAGGCTGAGAAAGAAATTAGGGAAACAATGTCCTTCAGGTATTCGAAAATAATATAAAATACCATGGTGTGAATCTAACCAAGCAAGTAGAAGATCTGTATGACAAGAACTTCAAATCTTTGAAGAAAGAAATTGAAGAAGATCTCAGAATGTGGAAAGATCTCCCATGCTCACAGATGAGAGGGATTAAACATAGTAAAAATAATCATCTTACCACAAGCAATTTACAGATTCAATGCAATCCCCCATCAAAATCCCAACTCAATTCTTAACAGAGATACAAAAAGTAATTCTTAGCTTCATATGGAATAACAAAAAAAAAAAAAAAAATCCCAGGGTAGTGAAAACAATTCTCAACAATAAAAGACCTTCTGGGGAAATTACCATCCCTGACCAAAAGCTGTACTACAGAGCAATAGTGAAAAAAAAAACTGCATGGTATTGATACAGAGACAGACAGATCTATGAATGGAATATAATTGAATACCCAACAATAAACTTACCCACCTATGTTAACTTGATATTTGATAAAGAAGCCAAAGAAGTGGATAAAATAAAGCATTTTCAACAAATGATGCTGATCTAACTGGAAGTCTACATGTAGAAAAATATAAAATCATCCATTTTTATTTCCTTGTACAAAGCTCAAGTCCAAGTCATCAAAGATTTCAACATAAAACCAGATACACTAAATCTAATAGAGAAAGTGGGAAATAGCTTGGAAAACATTGGCACAGGGGAAAATCTACTGAGCATATCACCAATGACTCAGGCTCTAAGATCAACAATTGACAAATGGGACATCGTGAAACTGAAAAGCTTCTTTAAGGAAAAGGATACTGTCAATAGGACGAAATGGCAACCTACAGATTAGAATAAGATGTTTACTAACCCTACATTTGATAGAGGGCTAGCATCCAAAATACAAAAATAATTCAAGGAATTAGACTCCAGAAAAACCAAATAACCCAATTCATAATTCTGAGAGGCTCTCCCCAGCACCTGACCAAGATAGATTCAGATACTCACAACCCACCCTTGGACTGGGCCCAGGGACCCAATGGAAGAGTTAGGGGAAGGACTGAAGGAGCTGAAGGGTACTGCAAGACCATAGGAAGAACAACAGTATCAACTAACTAGACCCCTCAAAGCTCCCAGAGATTAAGCCACCAATCAAGAGCATACATGGGGCTGGTTCATGGCTTCTGCTTCATATGTAGTTGAGGACTGCCTTATCTGGCATCAGTGGGAGGGGATGTGTTGGTCCTGTGTAGGATTGATGCCCAGAGAAGGGAGATGTTTGAGGGATGAGGTGGGTGGGGGGGCATCCTCTTAGTGGCAAAGGAGAAGGGAAATGGGGTGGGGGTTTCATGGAGGGGCAACTGGGAAGGGAGACAACATTTGAAATATAAATAAATAAAACAATTAATAAAAATGAAATAAGTAAAAATAATAAAAATTAAAAAAATAAAAAAGTAAGAGTTACACCATTATTGGGAAACTTTCACTTATGTTTTTATTCATTAAAATAAGTATTTCCAAAACATAGGACCTTATTTTTAGCTAAAACTTATATTTATGTGATCAAAAATAGTGAGAGATGTTTTAAAATGAGATAATTAAAATGTTTACCTACAATCATACTCACAGAATCATTTAAATAAATATTCACTAAAACTGTTCTTGCAAATATTGTCCTCAAAGCATAACAAACATTATTATCTTCATTAGTGACTACTTGCAAGATCTTACAAGAAGCCCTCAGGATTGGATCTGTTAACATTCCATCATATAAAGAATGGGTGGAGAGAGTCATTAGCTCTTCACCTGAGATTTCTGCTACCGGATTGCTGCATCACCATGACAGCTGTATGTAATTCTGCCTCAGCTGCATGTGATTTCAGGAGATGCTAGCCAAGTACATAAAGTGTGGAAGGATTACTGAACCAGGACTCTCTTCAGTGTGAGAAAGTTGCTGCCCATGCTAGGGTGAAATATTTTCGTGGTGGCTGCTTCAGGATCTCATATGCTCCAGTAACACGTAACTGGATTCATTCACCAGAGCCAGTTTGAGTTTAAAATCAGTACTTTCTTTGGTCTGTTGTAAGTGTTGCACCTGGGGTGAGTAGACTTCCTTTATATCTCCCAAAAAAACATTCCAAACAACAGATTTGGGTAAAATTTAAAGTGATATGGGAAAATGTTTTAAATAAATAATTAAAATTTTTTATAAATAAAGTAGGTGAATAAATTTCCATCTTCACATTTGATCTGCTAAATTATTTGTCTTAGTTTTGATTCATTAACCCATGATAAGTTATCTTCAATAGTTCTGAACTATCGTTCCTTAATTAGCTCCTTATTATTTATTTAATAAAGATAAAACCAAAATGTTATAGTACATGAGAAATCTAATATTAGCTATTGACTATATAGGTTGAATCTGCTCTCCAAAATTTCAGAGTACTACAGGAAAACTGTAAGTGAATAATTCTCACACAATGACTAAAACCGTAGCTTTGTTTCAGAAAGATTGAACTTGATTTATGAAAATGAGATAGTACAATGGTTAATCCCGAGCCATTACCATTTTTTAGAGTCCCTATCACACAGTCCTCCATATTTTGATACCACAGATGCAGAGAATAAGATGTTGAATTCCTGATCTTTCCAAGACTTTTACCATGAAAGGATACTGAATTTTGTCAAATGCTTTCTCAGCATCTAGTGTTTTTTTTTTCCTTTGAGTGTGTTTACATAATGGATTATATTTGATGGATTTCCAAATATTGAACCATCCCTGCATTCCTAGGATAAAGCCTACTTGATCATGATAGATGATTGTTTTTGAGGTGTTCTTGGATTCGGTTTGTGAGAATTTTATTGAGTATTTTTGCATCTCTATTCATAAGGGAGATTGGTCTGAAGTTCTCTTTCTTTGTTGGGTCTTTGTGAGGTTTAAGTAAGAGCATGATTGTAGCTTCATAGAAGGAATTGGGTAGTGTTCCTTCTGTTTCTTATTTTGTGGAACAGTTTGAAGAGATTAGTATTAGGTCTTCCTGAAGGTCTGATAGAATTCTACACTAAAACCATCTGGTCCTGGGCTTTTGTTGGTGGGGAGACTTTTAATGACTGCTGCTATTTCTTTAGGGGTTATGGGACGGTCTAGATGGTTTATTTGCTCCTGAATTAACTTTGGTACCTGGTATCTGTCTAGAAAATTGTCATTTTCATCCAGATTTTTCAGTTTTGATGAGTATAGGCCTTTGTAGTAGGATCTGATGATTTTTGAATTTCCTTAGTTTCTGTTATTATGTCTCCCTTTTCAGATCTGATTTTATTAATTTGGATACTGTCTCTGTGCCCTCTGGTTAATTTTGGCTAAGGGTTTATCTATCTTGTTGATTTTTCTCAAAGAACCAACTCCTGGTTTTGTTGATATTTTGTATAGATAGTTCTTTCTGTTTCTACTTGGTTGATTTCAGCCCTGAGTTTGATTATTTCCTGACGTCTACTCCTCTTGGGTGTATTTGCTTCTTTTTGTGTGTATTGGGGTAAGCAATTCACTAATCAGTTACAAGAAATAAAGGTGACATTTCAGTCAATGTCTTGACTTTATAGTCCTGATTTTATAGGATTCACTGAAACTTAATTTATACCATAAAGGTGAGTTTGTTTGTTTTGTTTGTTTTTCTAGGCAAGAGAGCAATAATTGCATAATCTTACACTATATGGGCACTGACAATGGCCTATCTATGAAAACATAAATTATCAGTCACATTAAACTTTAAGCAGCTGTAGTGTTCTAACTAATGTTTTCTGAGTAAGGGTAGAGATACCCACAAGCATGTGGAAGATGGAGATTAGTAGCTGGAGTAAACTGGACCATAGGGAATTTTCTAATATTACCTTTGTCTTTCCTTTTCACCTTCTGCAATCATTGCTAAAATAGTATATTTTTATTCTATAATGACGATGATGATAATGGTATAAATCAAATATTTAATTTTATCTAGTAGTTATTAGTTAATAAACAAATGGTCAATTATTAGGATTATTCTTGGTATATATTCACTTTACATTTTACTGGGCTTGTAAAATTTTTTCATACAAATATATAAAATATTATGGCCATGTTTCCCCAGTTAATATAATTTTTGACTCATCACATTTCCTAGCATGAATTTACATTAAGCAGAAATAATTTTTTATTTAATTAATTTTTATGTTTCATGTTCAATGATTATCAGAACATGAAGTAATTTTATATGTGTATAATTTTCAATTTTTTGATAACAAAAATAGCATAAACTTAATGACTTAAGACAAATCTCATGCATTATTTCACAGATCTGTAAGTCTAAATTACAGCATGAGAGTGCTGAGTTTTTTCCAGGTCCCAGAAGGTGTTAGGTTGCCAACTAAGCCTGACTAGAGCATAATTCCTAACTAGAATATAAAATCAAACCCTGGAAACTGGTGGCCATAGTGGCCCATGCCTGTGAGGTGGGGATAGCTGAAAGAGACTGCCACTAGTTTGATGTCAGAGACCCTGTCTCAAACAACTAAAATAACAAAAGAAATAACATTACTAAAATGTGTTTGCTGAGATCAATGGATTTTTCTCATGTGTTTATCTGTATGACCACCATTACATTAAAATTTTTGAACAAGTCCCACATACTACCCTGTAAAGAGAGATACCTCCTCTCCTCTTTCCACTAATGCTTATTATATAACAAAGATCAATTATGTTCTATAGTTCTAGCATTCTATCCTCTTGAGACTGTTGTAAAACATGGAATCATAAGAGTATAGGAACTTTTGAAAACAAGTGTGTTTGTACTCAAAAGGATGGCCTTGAGCTCCATACAAGTTCGTTGTACAACAAGAGTTTGTCTCTTCTTATCTGTGGTATGAATGTCCCAGATTTTACTGAAATATTTGTCTCAATGTACCAATATTTTGTCTCTTCTTATCTCATGGCATGAATGTCCTACAGTTTGCTAAAACATTTGCCCATTGTTGAAATATCTTGCTAGTTTCTACATTGGGACTTCAACAAACAAAGTTTCCATGAACAATTACGTAGAGGATTTTTTTTTTTGTAGATATAAGGTTCTCATTTTCTAGGCTAGGTATACAGAACTACATCTGCTATGCTCCTTGGTGAGTTGAAGTTTGAATTTATTTAGTCATTTTAAAATTTCTAACTATTTGGTAGTTACTGAACAATATTATATTTATGACAACATTTATCACTAATCTAATTTCTTTGTATAGTTATTGACTATTTGGCATTATAACTTTTTTTTTATTTTATATTTAATGTTTCTGCTGTGGCATTTCACAGTTGTTTTTAATTATCAATTGCCTGGTATTTAATGAAGTTGAATTTCTTTCCATGTGTCTATTTATTTGCTGGCTATATATCTTCTTCAGTGATACGTTACTGTTGGCTTTTGCCTATTTGGCCATGAGGTGGGGGGAGGTAGTGAAGCTTGGCCTAGAATGTATACAATAGCTTTTGCTAAGCACTCAGCAGTGAGCGACTTCCCACTTTAATTTGCTGTTTAACCTCTTCATTTTAAGGGTTTTTCTAAACATGGTTTAGAATCATCTTTGCACAACCAGTTGATTTCATTTTCTGTTGAGGAGACTAAGCAAAATTTATTTCTAATTTTAATAAGGCCTTTGTTAAAAATTGCATGGGTTATGTTTATAGTATATATCTAATAACTCTTTGCCAAATCAAAAAATCCTCAAATATTATCCTATATTGTCTTGGAAAAGCTTTGTAATTTAATATTTTACATGGAAATCTACTCTGTTTGAATTTAATTATATGAAAGAGGTGAGGGTTAAGTTACAATTCAGTTTTTTTTTTCCTCTAATGAATTTCAATACTGATTTGTTGTAAAAATCCACTCTCTCAATTGATAATGCTATGCTTTATTACTTTTTCAATGATTTTATTAGTACTTTATCATAATTTTCCATTGTTAATTCTTTGAAATTTCATACAAAAACTATAACTATTGACCATTCCTACCTTCCATTCTCCATCTCCAACTTTGCCCAGGAAACCCTTATAATATCTCCTTCCAACTGCATTCCCTCCTTTTAAAAATATCTATTTTTCAGTCCACTGACTCCAAGTAGTGCTGTTTATATGGGTGTGAGGTCACCTACTGGAATATGGGGAATCTATCAATGGCCATGTCTGAAAAAAAAAGACTTTCCTTCCTGGAATCCATCAATTGGCAAGCTTCCCAGCTAGGGTTTGAGTGACAGGAGGCCTTCCACTATCCATGTGTCCATGCTGGAATCTTTATTGGTTAATATTTGTAAGTCTTGTGCAAGTAATCAAAGCTTCTGTGAGAAGGTGTGTGCAAAAGGCAGGTCATGTCAAAATAACATTTTACAGCTTTCCTCCTATCCTGTAATATGTTTCTCAAATATTCTTTCCATACTTTATAGAGGCATATCTATGGTGTCCTATTTTTTTATATTCATATTTGTGTCTGTTTAGTTGCCATTATCTCTCTTCATGTTCACTTTCTCCCTCCCTCTCCATCCTTTCTTGCCCCATTCCTCCATCTCTCTCTGGCAGACCCTAGACCTCAATGTGTATCAAAGCCATCTGCCTGTCTATCTGTGTATATTAAATGTTAAAGGGAATGAATGTGAGTGTGATGAGAAGAAATACTGAAGGAGAAGGGGGAGAAAAAATTGAATACATACACATGAGAACTGGAGGGAGACTACTGTGAGGGTGGGAGTGGACAAATGGGGCAAGAAGGATAAAGAATTAGATAAGGAGAAGAAGGTCAATGAAACCAGGCTTGAATTTCACCATGTAGTGTAGGCTGTAATCGAATTTGGGATCATCATTCTTTTGTCTTTATGTGTTACAATCCCAAGTATGTACCACATGCACTACTACAAGATTGTTAATATATATTCTTAATGAAGTGATCATTTCATCATCACTTACTTCTTTATTAATATTTATTTGAAATGCATCTGACTATGTAGATTGTCTGGTGTTAATATAACTAAGCAATTTTTCATTGAAATAGCATCTTTCCATTTTTGTTTGGTGCTATAAAAATCATCATAAATATTAGAAACAAATATATTATTATTTTCCAATATGCAGAAGTCAGATGTTGTTCAGGAATCTCTGCATATTTAAATGGTGGTAGCAGTACAGCTGCACATCATAGTGAATCATATGATTAAGAATCTGTTTTCCAACTCTTCTAGGTTGTTTGCTGAACTAAATTCCTTGAGGTTGGTGGAGAAAGATAATTTCCTTTCCGGTCATCAAACAGGTAAGACCTTAAGCTCCTTACATTTTTTTCTATCTTACAACAGAAGAAAAACATATGGTAATTTGACAGATCTACCCTTATGAGTATTGGAAACCATGGAGAAATAGCACCAGATGAGACAAATATATCACTTTGTCCCAAAGATAGAAGGCTTTGTCAGAGAGGTATGGGCCTTACTCAATATGAGGGGTTAGGCCACTGGCCAAGAGGAGAAAAAAACAATGTCAAGCAGAAACTTTGAGTGAAAGCTAATGGAAGCCCCAGTTTCGAGTAGAGACAACAAAGTGTGACTCTGTAATGTGTTTGAGAATCCTTTTTGTTTCTTTTTATCATATCTTAAAAGGTGACCAGCATCTGTTCCCATCTGCTGCCAAGAGAAGCTACCCTGATGATAAACCAGCACTGATCTATGAGTATAGTAGGATATCATTAGGAATAATTCTATTACTACTTTTTTTAGATCAGTAGTGTTTGTTTGCTTTTACCGTAGGTCCCTTGGCTATCTAGTCTCTGGTTCTTGGCTACCAAGCAGTGTCTGGAATGGGTTCCTTCTTGAACAATGGGCCTTATGTCAAATTAGACGTGTTGGCTACTCTCACAAGTTCTATCCTAGCATATTTTGCAGGTAGTACAGATTATAGGTCAAAGGCTTTTGTGCTGGGTTGATGTTTATGATTCTCTTTTGGTAGCTGCAAAGTACCTTCCTACACTAAAGAGACTAGAATGTAAGGGGGAAGGCTCCATGTACATACCAAGTCAACTTCTTCATGTTCAATGAGTTGTGTGGGCATTGTCCTCCACAATGGGGCCCCATTGTCAGGTTTCAGAGAGAAACTCTGTGTCTTAGCAACAGCCTGGTTGTTTGGGGATATCCATGGGACCCTGTGCCAAACAAATCAATTGAATTTAACACAGTCCTAATAGTGAAAGCCTCATTTGGTGACGAGAGATGGCCTGTTGTGACTTTGTAGCCTCCATTATTAAGAGACTCCCATTAGGATCACCTTCATAAATTTTGAAAAGTTTTTCATTGGAGTAGATTCTCATTCTCACCTTTCAAATGCTCCTTAATTCCAATTCTTTATCCAAATTCTCTTCTACTACCCTATCTCCCCAATCCTTTCCTACATGATCCTCCCATTCCTATCCCCACCTACCCCAGTCTGCAAGTAAAATCTATTTTATTTCCCCCCCCCAGGGATATCCATGTGTCTCCCACAGACCCGTTCTCCTTACCTGGTTCTACCCATTGTAGCTTGTTTATTTTTTTGCTTAACTGCTACTATACACTTATATGTGGATTCTATCATATTTATCTTTCTGGATCTTATCTACCTCACTCACTTGGTTACCTGCAAGTTTCATGATGTCATTTTTAACTACTAAGTAATAAATGCTTCATTGTATAAATTTACCACATTTTTGTTTGCTTTATTTTACTTTTTTTCCCTTTTTTATTCTTCTCTCATATATTACATCCAGACTACAATTTTCCCTCCCTCCCCTCTCCCCAGTCTCTCCCTCCTACCTCCCAATTCCCCTTGATCCATGTCCCTCCAACTACCCTCAAAAGGCAAGCAGAAATCCCAGGGACATCAACTAAATACAGCATAACAAGCTGCCATAAGACCAGCACATATTCCAACATTAAGGCTGAACAAGACAACCAAGTAGGAGGAAAGGCATTCTGAAGGCAAGCAAAAGAGTCAGAGACAGCCCCTTTCTTTTACTGTTACAAATTCCTAAGAATACTCACTAACCTGCACAACAATAACAATATATGCAGACAACTTTGATCAGACCCATACAGGTTCTTGATCTCAGTGAGCTTGCTTGAGTCTCAGTCAGTTGATTTGGTGTATCATGTTATTGTGGTGTTCTTGACCCTCTGGCTTCTCTAATCCCTCGTCTCCCTTCTCCATTGGACTCCCTGAGCTCCACTTAGTACTTGGCTGTGGGACTCTGCATCTGCTCCTATGGAGTTAATTTACACAATAAAGTATTATGTAATTTTCCTTTATTCATTCTTCTGTTTTGGGACATCTGGGTTGTTTCCAGGTTCTGAGTATTATGAATGAACCCACAGTGAACATGGTTGAGCAAGACTCCTTGTGGTTGGATGCATTTGTTTTATGCCCAAGACTGGTATAGCTGTGGCTTGAGGTAGATCAAGTACCAACATTCTGAGGAACCACGACATTCATTTCATTGTAGTTGTACATGTATGTGCTCCACCAGCAATGGAGAAATGTTCCCTTTGATACACATCCTCACTACCATGAGCTGTCACTTGTTACTGATCTTTGTCATTCTGAAATGTATAAGATGGAATCTCAAGTAATTTTGATTGGCATTTTCGTAATGGCTAAGGATGTTGAACATTTCTTTAAATGTTTCTCAGCCATTTGAGATTCCTCCATTGTAAATTCTCTGTATAATTCTATACCCAATTTTCAATTGGATTATTTAGTTTTTTGATATGTAATTTCCTGAGGGTTTTTTTTTTAAATAATAATTTTTTTTTGGATAATAGATCTTTATTAGGTGTTGAGTTGGTAAAAAGTCTTTTCCCAATCTGTAGACTGCCACTTTGCCTGGATGATGTCCTTTTGCCTTACAGAAGCTTTGCAGTTTCATGAATAGTGTTTATTAATTGTTGATCTTAGTGCCTGCAGTTCAGAAAGTCATCTCCTAACTGCACATTATGCAGCGAGAATCTAAATGGAAGGTATCCAATAAATACCTTCCTCAGAGCTCAGGGAATACCAGGAAAGAAGAACAGAAGTATCTAAGGACCACAAGGAATGGAGGACACTAGGAGAATAAGCCCCATGAAAGAATTAAGCAAGGTGCATATGAACTCAGAGACTAAAGCAGCAACAACAATGGCCTACGTGGGTCTGTACCAGGTCCTCTGCATATATATTATTGTAGCTGTTAGCTTAGTGGTGTTTTGGGGACTCCTGAGTATGAGAACAAGTGGGTTTCAGACTCTTATGCCTTCTCTGGCGACTCTTTTTCTTCTGTTGGGATGCCATGTAAAACTTTGATATGATTGTTTTTGTTTCATCTTATTATATTTTATTTTGATATGCTTGGTTGCTGTTTCTTAGAGACCGCACTTTTCTAATGAGAGACAGAAAGTGAGTGGATCTAAAGGGAAGGGGAGGGGAGGTGGGAAAGAACTGGAAGGAGTAGAGAAAGGGGAAACTGTAATCATGAAATATTGTATTAAAATGAATCTAATTTCAATAAAATAAAAAAAAATGATGACCAGCAAATATGCAGTCACTGCTCAACAAAGGCATTGGAAATTACATGGGCCAAGGTGAATACATGTAGTGCAGACTGAAGATCCAAAAACAGGCCCAGACAGAGAAGTCCCTACAGAACTGTTGGTACCGAGTACCATATGACAAGAGATAGTTCTTAAAGCATCCACAGAGGTGTTGCTATTGGATACCATATACCAGAGATGGTGTTTAAAGGGCCCCCCCCACTTCATTTTCTCTTTCAAAATCGAAGAAGTTGAAAGCTTTGGTTAGAGGTTTCAACTTCAGAGCAATGTGTATTGAAAAGTGCTAATAGTCTACATGATCCTGTTTTTTGTTTTGGTTTTGTCTCAGTTTTGTTGTTGATACGTCAACTGTAATTTTATTTTCTTTTATGATAATAAACTGGGAGTTTAAATTGTTCCCAAAACCATAAAAACAAAATGAAATATACACAGAAGCTTATGTATTGATGTGGGGAGTGTAGGGACAGAGGATCGTGGAACTTCTGCAGATTGTACTAGCACAGACTGAGGTGACAGGAGCCAGACAGTGGGGTCTGGGTCCTGCTTGCCACTATGATATTGTGAAACAAGAAAACTCAACTGAACAGTGGAGAGGAATATGAACTTCTTAAAGACAATGGGGGGGCACCTTGAGTCTCTTTAAATACAGGGGTCAGGAGATCATTTCAGAAGATGATAATAAATGTTAACTCACAAACCAATCCTCTACAGACTACAGAAAAGAGTTTATCAAGCCAACTGTAATCTCATTAGGGCAAGGTTGTAGAGCTGTAGATTTTAAGCTCATAATGTCTTATCTCCTATAAATTAGTTCCCTCTGCCTGCATAAAAAAATAACAAATATTTGGTGATTAGCTAGGCAGTGGTGGAGCACATCTTTAATTTTAGCACTTGAGAGGCAGAGGCAGGCAGTTTTTTTGTAAGCTTGAGGCCATTCCCGGTATACAGACAGAGCAAGTTTTAGTACATCCAAGGTTACACAGAAAAACCCTGTCTCGAAAAAGAAAATAAAACAAAAATAAATAAATAAAATTGATGACTAAAACCACAAAGATGTATTCCCTTCAGAGTTCCAGAAGTCAAACATCAGAAAGATAAATTAAAATGAAAATGATAGTTGAGTTGGATCCTTCTTTAGGCTCTGGAACAGAATCTATTGCAAGCTTCGTTCATGCCTTCTGGTAATTTGCCTGTATCTGTACTTTTATCATTTACAAGCTCCTAACTAGTATACAGTTTAGTAATTCTGAATAACTTGTATAGTAAGCCAAATCTTTGTTAATCAAGCTGATATTTGATATTCTTGGCAATTTGAAAGTCAACATAAATTGTATACTTGGCTTATATAAACTTATGTATTCATGTCATATGTACTACAGACATGCACACAAAAACATTTAGTTGTATTTGTGATGAAATGACTCCAGCATTTTTACAATTGAACTTGAGGGGAATTAAAATTAAATATTTTACCTATCAATAAAATATTCCTCTAGTTAGAACTTCAGTGATTTCTTCATTCTTTACAGAATTTTTTCTATTATTTTCACATACTTTTAAGATTATTTTAGATTATTTATTTTTAAAACACTAGATATTTTTTATGCTAATATGCACATTATATTTTATTTTATATTGTTTGTTGTTCCCAAACAAAGTATGTGCTTACATATTAATCCTAAGTTTTAGGGACTTCTCATTATTAAATATTTATCATAAATATATTTTCTTCATATAAACACATATAAGTATATAAAAATTATGTTAATATGTTTTTCAAACATGACACATTTCATTTGTTTGTTAGTTTATTAAGAAGAATTATAATAATAACAAAGATAATCTTCAATTCAATGTTTCCATGTGATATATTTCATATAGCTTTTCATAGACATCCTCATCTGATTTGGTCCTATATATTTTAACTAACCATGAATAAATAATGGTGGCTTGGTTTTGTTAATATATATTTCTTTTTTTTTTTTTTTTTGGTTTTTTCGAGACAGGGTTTCTCTGTGTAGTCCGGGCTGTCCTGGAACTTGCTCAGTAGACCAGGCTGGCCTCGAATCAGAAATCCACCTGCCTCTGCCTCCCAAGTGCTGGGATTAAAGGCATGCGCCACCACCACCGGCGCTAATCTATATTTCTTACTGTGGCATTTTATCCTGTTAATGTAAGTATATACATTTCAGATGAAATAATATAAAATTAGATTTTGAATTGACCTGTAATAGATTTGATGTTATGAAGATAGAGGCTTTCAGTTGTATTCTGTTTCTAATCAAAAGTATTCACAAATAATAATATATTGATTTTATAGATATCACCAGATTAAATTTGGTGCTGTTTAACTTATTTGTTGAACATTCTAGAAATCTGTAACATTTGTCCAGTTTGCCAGGCTTTTAGTAATTTAAATAGAAGGTACATAATTCTTCTAATGTTCTTACACTTATGCTACTGTATTTGCTTTTATACATTTATAAATCCAGTTTTACCTAGTATATTGCTACAGCAAACAGTAAATTTTGTGTACAGAGTTTAAATACAATAATGTTTAAAATGTCTTTATTACTTTAATAGATTTTAGTATAATTTCTGCAAATAAATTCTATTTGTGTTTAATGATAGTGTTGTTTTTTTCTAATTCATATATCTTTGCCTACCTCTATTTTCTATTAATTTCCTATATTCATAAAATGTTCAATATAAATATTTGATAGCCCATATCTTTAGCCATTACTAAATTTTAATACAAAAAAAATTAAACGCTCCTATATAATATGTGAGTGTCATGGGGTGTTTGTTTTGTTTATTCCTTTGATCTACATTTTTGATTTATTTGTTTTTATGTTTCTGAATGTTATGTCTACATATTAATTTTATATACAATATGAGTTTAGTGACTCAATGGCCAGAAAATGGCATCAAATTCTTTGAATCTGAACTTAGAGGTAGTTGTAGGCCACTATATGAGTAATGTGAACCAAATTCAGGTATTCTGCAAGCAAAACAAGTGCTCTTAACCACTGAACCAACTCTCTAGTGTCTAAAGAAAACATCTTTACCATAAATTGATTAGCTTATGAATTATTTTTCCCACTTCAATTCATAAACGTCTCTAATTTAATTGGTTAGTCTCTTCAAATTCATATTTCATCTTTATTCTGATAAGTCCTTTGTTAAATAATATCTGATACTCAATTAATAGGTTCTCTGACATCTAGATGGTAACTAGATTTTTTTTTTTTTTAAAAAAGAGGAATGAACTAGTTATGGTACCCACCACTCCTGACAGTATGTAGAATGTCTTGTAATCAGAGGTTTTGTGCTGACTATTGTAATAAATTGGGGTTTTTTTGGCTTTCCAATTTTCATTACTGTGTGTAGAACCTATGTTCTATATCAATTCTTTCTTTCTTTTCATTAATTAATTTACTCACTTTGCATCCCTATTGTAGTTCCCCATCTCTTCCTAGTCTCCCTTGTCTCCCTCCACTTGACTTCTGAGAAGGAGAAGGTTCCCCATCTGTACCAACCCACCTGTCATATCAAGTCACTGCAGGACTAGGCACATCCTCTTCCATTGACACCAGACAAGACAGCCCGGTTAGGAGAACAGGATTCATAGACAGGCAACATAGTCAGGGTAAGCCCCCACTCCATTTGTTGGGGACCCACATGAAGACCAACCTGCAAATCTGATACATATATGCTGGCAGGGGGCCTAGGTCCGGCCCATACTTCCTCTTTGGTAGTTCCATCTCTAGGAACCTTCAATGGTGCACATTAATTGACTTTGTAGGTCTTCTCGTAGAGTCCCTATCCATTCCAGGTAATAAAAGTTTATTATGTCAGGCTGCAATTCACTTTTTCTAATATGTCAATTATAATAATTAGCAAAATAATTAAAACATAAAAATATGAAATGTCATGATGTTCACTGCAGTCAGGGAGTAAAATATGTGTATATTACTAATCCTATTTTTCAAAACTGAACTTAGAAATAGCCCAGTGTGCTAGGAAAAACAAAATAGGTTAATGGAACGAATAATAAAAAGAGAAAATACCTAATGGAAAAGTGATCATCTATATATGGGAAATTATTTAAGCAAAAATGACCATACCTTATAAAATCATAATCTCAGTCTTTGACCTATAGAAAGTATGTTTAATAAGGTATGCACAAAGCGGTAAATCTGCAAGATGAAGAGAATGAATAAATATATCAATGTGTTTTGTAGATGATATTCTACCTCTATCATGGTATATGTCTACCTATTTATTCTACTATCCCTTCTCAAATCGTGGCTGAAGTTCACACTTAATACGATTTCTGAAGGGATATGGTAACTAGTCAAAACTTTGCTAGAAGGAAAGAGCTGTATTTCCCAGGAATCCCTACCTATAAGGTTAAAAACAATAAAATGGCACAATGAAGAAAGCTGAAGAGAATGAATTGAAGATTATCACCATTGTCAAAGACATATGAAGACATCTGCCAGTGACTTACCATGGCTGTGTCTCCTTTGTAAGTTATTGTAGAATGACTCTTGAGTCCAAACAGCTTTTCAGATATACTGGCACGAGGGACCAGATCTCAGCCTAAGAGAAATAAAAATCTTAGGGCTTTTCAGAAGCCCATGTAATAAGGCAGAAGAAAGAAAAGGAAAGTCCTTTAGGGAAATCAGGAGCATGCGCACTGTTGTACTGATGCTGCAAACCGGATGTGACGTTAGGAAGTGAGACAGCTGTGATGGAATGTCGCGTCCGCCTTGGCCGGCAAGTAAGACGCGACACGGTAGGATCCTTCTCAGTCGGCTTTATTCCAGGAACGACTCTTGACATAGGGATGGGAACTGGACGGGGGACCTGGACAGGAAGGGAAGGGGAAGGGCCTGGACCAGAAGCAGCAGAAAGGAGCTGCTTATATAACTGCCCTAGGCGGGCTGGGTGATGTGTCCTCCCAGGATAGGTTAAGCTGCCAATACCTTATTAGCATAAGCCCGCTCCGAAGGGGCACGAGGCCGATGCATGCTCAAAGGACTTGTTTACCAGTTTCTGAGCTGGCCACTCTGGAAGCCAGCTGCTTACATTGTCAGGTGCTAGTCATATGGCTGCCTACATCTCCCCCTTATTTATTTATTAAATTTGAATTAGGTTACCTCTGGACCCTTCAGACCTTAGGCATCCCACACCAAGCATGCTTGAACTCATTCATTAGGTGATTGGTGTGAGGCGATTGAAAGCACACCTAGAAGGTTGCCGCTAGTGCAGCAAGTCAGCGGTGGAAAACAGAGGTCCGAGCCCTTGTGCAAAGTGAAGGCATTGTGATGGGAAAGTTTATATTTCTGCCATACCCGCCTTCGTGCCTTTTTTCAGGGAGAGGTACATTTGGCACAAAACCTCTATGCACTCGGACATGCTTTCAGAGAATCTATCTCAGGATTGAGAACATCTCTAGTCGAGGCGCTCCTCGTACTCCCCGCTTCAGAAACATTGAGGTGATGCTGTAGGAGCCTCATGAGTGTACACCTTTGGCAATGGTCAAGATGGTCAGGATCTAGGGATTATGCCTGGATGGCCATTACCGGGTCCAGAAGGCTTCCCACTATGCCTCCCTAAGGGAGGCCAGCCAAATACCTGGGGGAGTGCCTTCCTCCATGGCAGTCAGCGCCTGGTAAACAACAACCTTATGTCCTGCATGGTCATGGCACAAATGACACAGAAACCAAAGGCAGAAACCACATCCTAGGAGAACAACAGCTCCCCAGATAAATACTCCCGCTCATTCTTTAAAGAAAATTGAGGGCACCCTTGACCCAAGTGGCGAGCCCCTCCAAAGTAAGGGGATCCAGGCGGGTGCCATTCAGGGTAGCGATCTGCAACAGGAGCCTCCTGGATAGGTCCTCGTCTTCTTTCGACCGATTTCCTTTCAGGTACTCAGACAGGAGGCGACTCTGATTGAGAGACTGAGAAGAGTTATATACCAAAGGAACAATATACAGTCCCCTGAGAGAGGAGACGCAAGAGAGCTGAATAGGTTTATATAGTTTTAGCCAGCAGGAAGTGCATTTTGAGCACAAGAAGTAGGGAAAAAGGTAAGGAGGACCGGGGAGTTAGAATGGACCGGCATAGGCACTGGCCAGGTGCGTGTGACGGCCCCAAAGGTGTAAAGTCACCCGGTATCCAACGCAAATCCCTCTTTTATTTTAATGCCTCTTGCACGCATTAGTTCTTTTAAGGCACTTCTCACCGGGCATAATGGTGAGTTCCCATGGTTTCACTTTCCTGATTTGATGCTTGCCAATACCCCAGAGAAAACACAATTACAACACCAAGACAGACCCACACCAAACAAACACAAACAGCAAACACTAACATGATACTTCTAAGGTCTCTCGTGATTCAATTGCCACTTTACCATGGACCTATGACCACGGACCTTATGACGCCGCTTCTGCGGACCTTGTGACGGCCCTATCCACCGGGCACTTTCTGTGACGCCGCTTTTCCGCGGACCTTGTGACGGCCCTATCCACTGGGCACTTTCTGTGGCAATAATATACCTGTACCGCCGTTCCTAGCTGCTGAGTTCTGAATCCAACGAAGGTGAAGTCCTCAGTTTCCCCGGACGGGCCACCATATGTCGCGTCCGCCTTGGCCGGCAAGTAAGACGCGACACGGTAGGATCCTTCTCAGTCGGCTTTATTCCAGGAACGACTCTTGACATAGGGATGGGGAACTGGACGGGGGACCTGGACAGGAAGGGAAGGGAAGGGCCTGGACCCAAGCAGCAGAAAGGAGCTGCTTATATAACTGCCCTAGGCGGGCTGGGTGATGTGTCCTCCCAGGATAGGTTAAGCTGCCAATACCTTATTAGCATAAGCCCGCTCCGAAGGGGCACAAGGCCGATGCATGCTCAAAGGACTTGTTTACCAGTTTCTGAGCTGGCCACTCTGGAAGCCAGCTGCTTACATTGTCAGGTGCTGGTCATACGACTTTGTAACTGTAAACATGGCTGCCTACAATGGAAGAGTGTTGAAAAGCCGCTGAAGCAGGTGTACAGAAAAGTTGAAAGAGAGAAGGATTGTCTCAGGTACTACTGATTGTTAAAAATATGATTCTAAATAAGGGTGTAGGGGATTATTCCGCATTGAACAGAGGCCATTACGGCACAGATCAGAATCTCGCTTTTGCCATTAGGCCTAATTGAGCCTTCTCTGGGCTGTGAAAAAATACAAATTTAGAGGTGTAATTTGACTTGGAGGCCTTGCTTCAAACAAGAGAGGTGTCCTTAGAAAACATCTTCTGAGGAAGTATTAAGGAATCTGCTTTTGTACGATAATGGCGTAGCCAGGGCCGAGACTTTGGGGCAGGATGCACCGTGAGAAAACGGAGGCCTTGGTCTGATAGAGTTAGTAATGGGTGCATATAAGAGAGAATAGGAGGTTTAATGCTTATAGAAGTCAAGATACAGGCCCCAAGGAAATATTTTGGGTTATGTCTGCTGGAAGTAGCCACAATATGTTCTGGTTTGGTTTGTTCAGTGCACTGTCTCCAATCGACATTCTAGTGTTTCTTTAGAAAGAAAAAGAAAAAAAAAAAAAACAAACATTTATTTAGCCATGCCTTTAATCGCAGCACTTTGGAGGCAGAGGCAGGCGTATCTCTGTGAGTACAAGGCCAGCCTCTTGGACAGACTGGGTTCCAGAACAGCCCTGGCTGTTCCAAAGAGAAATTCTGTCTTGAAAATAAAACAAAAACCAACTAAACAAACAAACAAACAAAAAATAAGGCAAAAGAAAGATTTTAATTATGTGTACTGTTATATGTGTGTGTAGTTACCAGCAAATACCAGGAGAAAGGTATCAGATCTCCTGGAACTAGAGGTATATAGGCAGTTTGTGAGACAACTAATATGGGTGCTGAGAATAAACTACTCTTATTAACCACTGAATCTTCACTCCAACATGGCTTTCCAGGGTTTATTAGAAAAATATGGTCTTTGGAGTGGGGGTTGGATGTTATTTTTTTAATATTTGTTTAACATTCATTGCTGGACATACTATGTTTGGATCAAATTTACCTCCCATTATCCTTCCCTTAATTCCTCCCACATCCCTACCACAACTTTTCCCCCTCAACTTCTTGATTTGTAGTTGTTCTTTTAATTTCTTATTTAATTTCTGAGGTAATAATAAAATACATGTCTTCCTTCCCTTTCTGTCCTTTAAATGTTTCCATTTACCCAAACTCATTCTCTTTCACATTCATGGCCTCTTATTTTGTTAATTACTGTTGTGCGCGCACACACACATACACACACATACATACAAACTCACACACACACACCCCCCACACACATATTCCAAAATATAATCTATGTAGTCTCTATAATGTTACTTGATATGTGTGTTTTCAGCACTGACCATTTGGAAATGGAAAACCAAATGATACACCATTCCCTGGGGAAGAGAATTGCTCTTGCTCTGCATTCCTTCATCATCTGTAGTTCTTTGTGTGCTGCCTCGTAGGCTTTTCCCCATTCACTTTTGTATGTCTCTTTGGGTCATCCTTATTCAGCTCATGTAGAACAGTCATGTTGGTGAGAATTTATGGGTCTCTGACATTACCTCTGACACATTTACCTATGGCACATTTCCTCTGACAAATACACACTTTCTAATATTTCTAATCATTTCAAATAGTGCCACTCCCTGGTGACTAAACATTGAAATGTATGAACAGGTGAGGGACATTCTGATTAAGACCACCAAAAGGCCAGATGAAGGAAGCCAATAAGCTGCATTCTTCCATGGTTTCTGCTTCAGTTCCTGCCTCCAGATTGCTGCCTTGAATTCATGTTTTGGTTTCTTTCAGTGATATACTTTAACCTGCAAGAAGAAATAAACCCTTTCCTCCAAAACTGTCTTTGGTCAATATTTTATTACAGCACCCAAGAAGCAAACTAGGACAATTATTTCATGGTATTTATTTGGAAGGAGACATAATAATGAGATTATAAATTATAGACTAAGAAACCATAGGCCATGTGAGTATTCAAGGAACCTTCCTTTGAAAGATAGAAATCCACATGGACTAAATTCTCCAAAAGAAATATTTATCAGGGTGCTCATCTCTGGCTTTTTGCTCAACCCTAGAATAATCTGGAAGGAATAACTACAAAGAACATGCCTTATACCATCACTTCCTTTCTTATATTTTTTTTTTAGTGAGGTGTGGCCTTTGATTAGAAGCACTGAAGCCAGACAATTGGAAGCTTTAAAGGTGCTTTCTGGATTTAAGGTAAGTATTCTAAATCAACGTTTAGAGACTTATCCACTTTAGAACACAGGTAACCTTGCAGTGTCCACCTATAATGTTAGAACTTGGATACTGGAATGTACATATGAAAGATTCCTTTTTTACTTTTTTTTTTGTTTCCTAATACTTGAGTAGTTAGTGTATGAACAGTACTAGCAATAGCAGAGTCTTATTCAGTGTGATTAAGTGATGTGTAGACATTGAATAAAAGTTGAAGAAGCATTTATTATAGATATTAACTTCATATGCTTCACTCTGGTCTTCATATGTTGAATTCTTGAAGAAATGATACTTGGAATTTTATTTCTCTCTTCTCATTTTCCTGACTCAAAAATTAATATATTTGTTCAAATGGCAGTCTTAGGATAAGATAGAGGTGTATAGACAAGCACTACTAGGAATCTAGACTGAAACACAGATAAGACTAAGGCCAAAGAGTTCAAAGAAAACTCTAATAATATTATCAGTCCAGTGTATGTTAGGTTTGGATAAATATTCATCCTCTTCCTAACTGGAGTTTTAAGGGGAAAGGTTTGATTTCATAGACTCATGTCACATAAAGTAGCATAAAATATCCTCAACTGCCAAAATCAAAGGCAGGATCCTGAATGAAATCTGAGAGATCTACTCTTCCAAGTGCATAGGTCTCCAAGAACTGATATCCTCAGTTGTCACAGAGATAAGTTGGGTTTTAGCAGTTGGATTTCCTATAATCCTACCCACAGTTGTCTCAGGACATGAGAACTGGTTCTGGCAGGGAATTTAACTGGTAGCTATTAAAATGTAGAAAGTATAGCTCAATAAGTACTTCAAATAAAACCTTTGACTAAGGGCCCAAAGGAATCAGAATATCTAGATTAACATAGCTCTACTTAGTTTCTCTACATGCCCAAGAAGGCCATATGTAAGACTGCCAGACTGTGATATATAGTGATTCCTTGTTCCTGTTGGTTGAAGATATGGTAATAAATGTTTTGTCTTAAGAAAATCATATCATATACCAGACACTTCCATTGGTAAAAGAAAGGACAATTGTTGAGGCAGATAGATACTCCAAAACAGAATGATCTCAACAAAGCTGTCTCACCATGGTTACAAATTGTAGAAAGAAAAGAATGGAAGAATTAAATGCCTTTAAGTTGTTCCTTTGTGTTCACAAGGACATAAGTATTTGGAATGATAGAACATTAGTTCACAAAAGGAAGGGACCTCAAATATTATCAAGATTTGTGGTATATAGCTTGAATGAACAATGAATAATACATACAGTAAGTATTAGAGTGATCACAAATTAACTAACCTGATACTCTGTTTATTCCTGTCAAATTCAAATACAGATAGAGTCAGAACAGCTCACTTCATATACTAGGATCTGAAAAAGCCAGTAGTCGACTTCTGACATAGGTAAACTTCCAATGAAGAAGACAAACCTGCTATTTGGTTCTAAGTAAGGCTCCTAAGCATTGAGGTGATCACCACACCACACACACACACACACTTCCGTGTTTAGTTCCTGCCCTTGGCCTAGAGAATTTTCAAATAAGCAGGAGCTTTACAGTTTTAGTCTTAGTAGCAGGGTTTTTTCTTCATTCTTTGAAATTTTCATAGAATAGAATTTTGATCATATTCCCCCCCTTTCCCCAATTTCTCCTATATCCAACCCCCTTCCATCCCTACTCAACTTGTTTTGTTTAGCCTATTCCATACTATTTGTACTTCCCATGTAGTTTTCAGTGTGTGTGGCCATCTACCAGAGTGTAGTCAACCTACCAAGTATTATATCCTTATAGAAAATTTAATTTCCCCATACCAGCAGCTATCATTTGTCTGTAATTCCTCAGATACAAATAGAAGTTCATACACAAGTTTAGGGGGAAAATATTTTGTTATGGCACAGAATGTGGCTTAAGCTTGTCAGATTCCATGTTGATCAAACTTGTGGAGATTATGGAACTTTTTTTTTTATTATTTAGAAAAGTACTGGGTACTACAGAGCCAAAATATATGTTTACTCTACACTCTGATAATTTCATGTAGAGTTGGCTAGCACTCAGCAGGTCTTTTATTTTCCCATATCAGGTCTTCCCTGTGAACCTTTATAACATAATTTTCACAATTTAGTTGGAAGTGGTTTTAATTATCATGACTATAGCTGATTTTACTAGCTGATTACCCTCACACTCTCCCTTTCTCATTGTTGTCTTCCTGTCTATGCAGTCACCATGTCTCAATCTTCAGAAGAATGTGCAGCTGACCAAGGCCAGACCTGTGAAGAGACCCAGAAACTACAGGTTGTGACAGCCTCCATCGATGTTGAGGAGCCGTGTTCCTCATCTCATCTTATGGCTAGTAGTCTGAAGGGCCAGACCAGTGAGGAGACCCAGATGTCCAAGGATGTGAAGGAACCATGTTCCTCCTCTCAAGTTCTTATGGCTAGCAACCAGGAAGATCCTGCAGATGAGACACCCAGTACTTCTAGAGGTCTTCATCATCCATCTGCCTCTCCAAGCAAATCTGTCCAGAATCTGGGTAACCAACAAGTGCAGGGTAACCCAGTCATTCCACCAGGTCAGCTAAATGCCCCGGAATTACCTGTGTTGACTGTAGATGGGAAAGTTGATTTCTTGGTGAATTACATGCTGTATAAGTATCAGATGAGAGAGACTATGAGCATGAATGATATAATGACACTAGTTATCAGAGAAGATGTAAATCATTTTCATGAAATCCTCATGAGAGCTTCTGATCGCATAGAGATGGTCTTTGGGCTGGAAGTGAAGGAAGTAGATCCTGTCAACCACTACTATGCTCTCTTTATCAAATTAGGTCTTACCTATGATGGGATGCGCAATGATGAGTATAGCTTTCCAAAGACTGGTCTTCTGATAGTCATCCTGGGTATAGTCTTCATGAAGGGCAACCGTGCCACTGAAGAGGAGATTTGGGAAGTATTGAATCCAATGGGTATCTATGCTGGGATGAATCATCTCATCTTTGGTGACCCTAGAGAGCTGATAACTGATGAGTTTGTGAGGGAGCAATACCTGGCATACCAGCCAATAGCCAATAGTGATCCCGTACAGTATGAATATGTGTGGGGAGTACGAGCTAAAGCTGAAACTAGCAAGATGAGAGTGTTAGAGTTTGTGGCCAAGATTCATGGGTCACACCCTGCTTCATTCCCTTCTCAGTATGAAGAGGCTCTGATAGAAGAAGAAGAGAGAACCCTTGCCATGATATTACAGTATGCTGGCCCAAGTTCTGCTCCTGATCAAAGTTCTAGTGACACGAGCAGCAACTTCCCTAACATCTAGTACAATCAGAGATAAATTACTTCTTTATAATTTGCAGAGAATTTTTAGAGTTGAGTGGGGGAAAGTAGGACTAGGTTGATATAGAAAGAAGGGAGAGTCTTATCTGTAGAGTATTAATTTGTTTAAGTATCATGCCATTTTTTCTCTCATTGTTTACCCTTTATATTTGAATGTACTTGCTCTTAGAAGCATTGTTGTTTAGTTTCAAAATCTCTACTTAATACCATTCACAAGTTTAATAATAAGAGCTGTGCTATAGCATAAAACTAATTGAGAAATAATCCCATCTATCTGTACAACTATCTGGAGTAGTAAAACATGCGTTTCCTAAGCTTTTATCTTTTAAACAGCTTTGTTCTAATTATGTTCTTTGTACCTTTTAATTTTTCAGTAAAATTACATGCTCTTTGTGGAGTTGTTTACTTTATAATTGCCAAGGGTAATAAAATTCAAGAAACTTTACCCCAATTTGTGCTCTCTTTTATTACCTAAACCTTATTTGAACATTTATTATTTTTTGATAATTATTTTACTTTACCCAGGGTTCTAGATTAAACAACCTGTAGTCTGTTCTCTAATAAATGTGTTGATTATGGCAGTATATCTTCTAATATATTAAAGACAAATGAAACCTACTATTTATAGGTAAATCAATCCTGATGATCCTGTTAAATGTAAATGTCCTGAAGGAGGAAAATGTAGCTGTGGTCATGTGAATGTTCTCAGAGTGTTAATTTTAAGGTTTTTTTTTTTTTATTTTTTAATTGGATATTTTATTTACATTTCAGATGTTATTCCTTTACCCCATTCCCCACCCCCCTGCCCAGGAACCCCCTATCCCATCACCCCTCCTCCTGCTTCTCTGCAGATGTGCTCCTACCTACCCCCTTCCCACCTCTCCACCCTTGAATTCCCCCACACACAGCGTCTAGCCTTCATGGGACCAAGGATCTCCTCTTCCACCTATGCCCAACAGGGCCATCCTCCCTTACATATACAACTGGAACCATGGATCCCTCCCTAAGTGCTCCCACGCTGGTGGTTTAGACCCTGGGAGCTCTGGTTGGTTGGTATTGTTGCTCTCCTCATGGGGCCACAAACACTTTCTTTCAGCTCCTTCAGTCTTCACTCTAACTCCTCCATTGGTAACTCCATGATCAGTTCAGTGGTTAGCTATGAGCATCTGCCTCTGGATATGTCAAACTCTGGCAGACCTCTAAGGACACAGCTATATCAGGCTCCTGTCGGCATTCACTTCCTGACATCCACATCAGTGTCTACCTTTGGTGATTGCACATGGAATGGATACCCAGGTGGAATGGTCTCCAGATGGCTCCTCCTTCAGTTTCTGTCCCACACTTTGTCTCCATATTTGCTCCCTTGAGTATTTTGTTACTCTTTCTAAGAAGGACCGAAGCACCCCTACTTGGTCTTCATTCTTCATGGTCATCTAGCCATCTCTCCTGTCCTTACACACACCTGACCCTGAACCATCCATCCCCCCCCAACCCCACTATCTCCCAGTTACCTCCCTCAATCTGCCTCTTATGACTATTTTATTTCTCCTTCTAACTGAGATTCATACTTCCTTGCCTGAGTCTTCCTTCTTGTTTAGCATCTTTTGGTCTGTGAATATAACATGGTATCTGTATTTTGTGGCTAATATTCACTTATAAGTACATATCACACATCTCCTTTTAGGACAGGGTTACCTCAGTTAGGATGATATTCTCAAGTTCCATTTGCCTCCAAAATTCATGATGTCTTTTGTTTTTAATAGTTGAATAGTATTCCATTGTGCAGATGTGCCACGTTTTCTTTATCCATTCTTCAGTTGAGGAACATCTAGATTATTTCCAGTTTCTGGTGCTTATGAATAAAGCTGCTATGAATACAGTTGAGCAAGTGTCTTTGTGGTATGATAGAGGATCTTTTGAATATATGCTCAGGAGTAGTATAGCTGGGTCTTGAGGTAAAACTATTCCCAATTTTTCTGAGAAACTGCCAAATTCATTTCCAAAGTGTTTGTACAAGTTTGCACTCTGACCAGCAATGGATGAGTGTGCCATATTCTTGCCAGCATGTGTTATCTAATTACTAATTACCAATATTAAGTCAAGATCCCATAAACTATCTAAATAGCCCTAGGTATTGAGAGTAGGGTGAATCTTGATGTTCCTGGTGTGGCTGGCCTCTGTTGGGTATCCTTGGATTGTATGTTTCTGATCCTGTACTTCTGTATGGTTCAGGAGCCTCAGATCCAATGATGGTGGGCAGAGAGCTGGCAGGAGAATGGATATCCCACTGGTTATAAGGCTGCTCAGAAGAGCTTAGCTTGGCTCAGAGGACTCAGCCACCAATGAAGATTGGTCATGGAAGGGAAGCTTACCTATATGGTTCAGGAGTCTGACAGATGTGAAGGAAAGGCAGCAGGAGACTAGAAATTCCCCTGGGATAGCACACTGCTCAGGGCAGTTTGGCTTGGCCCAGAGGGCTTAGAGAGCAGGGAAGACAGTATATAGTACTCCTGATGTTTCTATGGCCCCTAAGCAGTTTGTATTTACTTAAGGGATAAAAATAATTTATTAGGTTACTAAAATTCCTTAGTGAAACAAAGGGTTCAAACACTGATAAGCATACAAAGTATTTTAATGACTATTACCCTGGTATTATTTTGAAAGCTAAAATTATAACTAGGAGGATAAAACGATTTAATATTATTAATATTGATATATTCACAGACATAATTTTAAACCAACTGAAATGAAAAAAATATTTTGCTGCTAAATTGAAAATCATAAAACATGTCTATGAAGGCCATTCAATTTTATTAATTCTTTCTTAAAGCGCTGAGTATCAAAACTTCATTCACATGTTTTCTGGCACCTGGACCTCTAACACTACTTTCTTATTATTCAGTTTGGCATATAAATCTCCAAACATTTTTAAATGCAGAAAATTTTTATGCAGACATTTTTGTCTGCATGCTATGAAAGTATTCTCCAAAGACTTTCCATGCATGTCAGTCATTAAAATTTATCAACAAAGGAACTATGCAAAGGGGTAAGTTAATAAATTATAGTAATATAATATTTTCAAAAGACATATTATAAAGGCATTCAGCTGTATTTCCATATTAACTATATTTTCACAAAGATTGCATCATAATTAGTCAATTTTGCAGATGTTATTTAGGATATATATGTATATTTGTGATGTGTGTGTGTCTGTGTGTACATGGATGTCTCTTAAGATATATGTGTGTATGTGTGTGTGTATATATATATACTGTATATACATATGGTATGTATATATTTAGATGCTGATATATATATATATATACTATTTGAGTATTCAAATTTGGGTGAATTGATAAAGATGATTATTGAAAGTGTAGGAGCTGAGTTCCCCCGTTCTCTCTTTCTATATATATGTGTGTGTGTATATGTGTGTGTGTGTGTGTGTGTATGCACATCATCTTAAAGAAAGTGAGAGAAATCCAGTTCCTATACTTTTAATAATCATCTTTGTCAATTTATACAAAATTGAAAACTCAGATTATGTGTTTCAGATTTGAAAAAGAATATCATTCAATTAAAATGCACATAGTGAGTACATTATTTTCTTACATTAGTTTTACTCTTAGAATGATGTGATAAAAGCCAGATCAAATGTCCTATTTGTAAATGTAGAAGGAATTATATTAAGCAAAGAATAGGTTTCTTTATTATATGTAAAAGTGAGGAAGTAATAGCCTTATTTTCCATTTTTTAAAAGAAAGACAAAACTTTTGCTTTATGGAAATGTGAACCATAAATAATTATTCCAAATACCAGATAAGGCCTAGAGAAAAGTCAGTATGTTATGAAAATGGAGTTGGATAAAACAAGTCAAATGTGCACTAGAAGGAGATATGTATATATTAAGGAAATCCACATTGAACATTTTCTGTTATTAAAATAAGAAATATTTGGCACAGAACAATTGTGACAGAAGTAGAGGAAACACTAATACTATGTAGGTAAAAACATATTTTTATAATGGTCAGTACAAACTCATCCCCTAAGGGCTATGTACAATACTGGAGAAAGAGAAGCAAGAAACAAATACAACCACAATTATGGAGACTCTGAAGGTGAGATTCTAAAATACAAAAATTCATATTTCTCAGAAATATTTGGTGGAAACCAAAGGAAATTTTGCAATTGACTTAATTGAAATCAAGCTCTCTTCCAAACACATTTAGAAAGTGAACATAGGATTTGTTTTCCTTCTTCTTCCAGATTCAAAATAAGTGGTCTTCAGATATCAAAAACTAGCATAATTTACTAATGAAAAGAAATTACTGGCATTTTTATGTTTAAATATAACTGTAATGTTTTATTTATTAATTTATTTTTCTTTGAAATTTTCACATAATGTAAATTTAATCATATTTAGCACCTCCCCACCTCTTCTCAGATACAACCTTCATTTAATATTAACAAGAAAACTTTGTGACTTTCTTTTGGAAAAAATATTTCATCTCAAGATTGCTTCTTGCAGCTGATATGCCTTTCCTGTCACTATTAAATTAATATAATAATCCCTAGCCAGTAGCCTACCCTATTGATCAGATTTCCTGCAGATCAACATAAAGACAAACTTTCATGAATTAATGATGTTTAGATGAATTAATGATTCTATAGAATTTATGATTTGATCAAATAATTTTAGGAAGAATATTTTTTATAGATGGTCTTAGTTGCTTTGCTAGAAAAACATAATAAAGTTAGAATCAAGAAGAGAATATGCCCACTCCTCATATAGTAAGTAAAGGCTGCATAATAAGAAATACAGTGAGTTTTTAAAAGAGAAATAGATTTGGGACAAATTTGTGGTCAAGGAGGAACATTTAGTTCCAAGGTGTGCATGATGATAAGGCAAGGCCATGTAAAAACTGTCACTTTGAACTTATAACTAGCATATAGAATGAAACACCACTTTGAACTTTATATCAACATCCTTATTTAACTCCCATTTTATGTAACATTTTCTCTATGTGGTAATTTTCTAAAGAACTTTTTATCTAAGAAGGTATAAAAAGGTCAGAGAAAAGAAATAAAATGGTTGGTTGGTTGGTT
The DNA here is from genome assembly GCA_021653895.1 of Mastomys natalensis. Taxonomy (NCBI): domain Eukaryota; kingdom Metazoa; phylum Chordata; class Mammalia; order Rodentia; family Muridae; genus Mastomys; species Mastomys natalensis. Next base: position 85,259 of record JAJTUV010002842.1, on the reverse strand, counting down.
GGTTGGTTGGTTGGTTGGTTGGTTGGTTGGCATGGTTGAATGGTTTGGCTTGGAGAACTCTGCCCCATCCATCCAAGTGTATATGTCTGTTTGTCTGTACATGTGTAGCTATATGTGCATGTATATAAGCATGCATAAATATTTGTGGAGTGTATGAGACCGGCAATTAGGCCCAACAAAAATGTGGGTGTGTTAATACATAAATGAAAATGTATATATGAATGTATGTGTGTATAGGCATATTTGCCTGTATAGAGCATCTTAATTATTTTCCTTTCCTTCTTTTCTTGTTCACATAGAGCTAACTAACTTAGCCAGAGAGACTTCTGGCTGACTCATCAGAGAAAGGAGCACTAGCAATAAATCATTTTACTTAATTCCCTGCTGATAAACAGCATGTGTTAATCTGCAGATATTATCATTTACTAAAGGACAAGTAATAAAGAGTTCATAGTTAAGTTTCCCTGGTGATTACTGAAGCACAGAAGAGTAAGAGTTTTTAGCATAGAACAGTATAAAGAGATAAGTTTTCCTAGCGCTTACTTAAGCATAAAGAGTCAAATAAAGCACAGAAAGTTACAAAGTTTAATAAAGCACAGAGTTAAAGAGAAAAGAAGCCAGCAGGTTTTAACCATAGACTGAGCAAGAAATCCTAGACCTCCTAAAATCTGGAGTTGTAAGATATAGGGATACTAAAGGTGAGGCACTGGTGGCTCAGGCCTTTGATGCCAGCACTTGCGAGTCAGAGGGATACTAAAGGTGACAGTGTACAGTGGAAAATGGCTAAGTCAGGAAGACAGGCAAAAGTGCAGAAAAATCAACTAAAAGTATGGATAATTTTTTTTTTTTATTTTCAGGAATCAACTGTCTTTTTCTATTATGTGGATCAGGTCATTAGGCTTTACCTTCTGCATAATTTCAATAGCTTTCCATTTGTGATAATTTTTAAATTAATAATACTTTAATTTGATATGCAGTATGTATTAGAGAATTACCTAAGTTATTAAAAAAAAATCCATCAGTTTCCTTTTTCTTCTCTTTCATCTTCTTTTTACCTGTAGATTAATTATAGAAAGTACATGTATTTTTTTGTATCCATACACACATGCATGTATGACATCTAAAATCCATATTTAAATCCTGACATCTTTTAAGAATAAAATTTCTTCTACATGCAGATCACCAGTTAGACCATCACCATTTGAAGAAAATGCTTTCTTTTTTTCCATTGTATATTTTGACTTCTTTGGTAAAGATCAAATGGAGAGGTTTATTTCTGGGTCTTCAGTTTTATTCCATTGTGATTGACCTGTCTGTCTCTATATCAATACCATTCAGTTTTTACCACTATTTCTTTGTAGTACAGCTTGAGGTGAGCGATGGTGATTCCCCTAGAAGTTATTTTATTGTTGACAATTATTTTCACTATTCTGGGCTTTTTGTTACTTCATATAAAGTTGATATTGCTCTTTCTATAGTCTGTGAAGAACTGAATGTGAATTTTGATGGGGATTGCACTGAATCTGTAGATTACTTTTGGTAAGATGACCATTTTTGCTCTGTTAATCTTGCCAATCCATAAGAATGGGACATCTTTCCATCTTCTAATATCTTCTTTAATTTCTTTCTTTAGTGACTTGAAGTTCTTGCCACAGAAATCTTTCACTTGCTTGGTTATAGTCACACCAAGCCAAAAAGTTCAGAATACCCATGATACAACTCACAGATCATATGAAGCTTAACAAGAAGGAAGGCTCAAGTGTGGCTATTTCAATCCCACTTAGAAGGGGAACAAACTAATCACCAGAGGGAGGCAGAGGGAGGGATTTGTGTGAGAGAGGTGAGGGGGAGGGGAAAGTGGGGCCGGATCATGATCACGTATTGGGGAACACAGGAGAGAATCCCAGAGGGTCACGTGAATGAGTAGAAAAATGTAGCAAAGGGGGTTGGGGGATGAGGGGGAACTTTTAGAAAGTCTCAGATACCAGGGATATGAGACGCTCCCAGGATCCAATGGGTATGACCTTAGATTAATGCCCAACAGTAGGGAGATGGAATCTAAAGAGACCACCTACAATAGATAGATATGGTCCCCATTGAGAAATGGGGTCACCCACTTATCTTCAAAATTCTTGACCCAGAATTGTTCCTGTCTAAAGGAAATGCAGGAACAAAAATGGAACAGAAACTGAATGAAACACCATATAGATATCAGTCCAACATGGGATCCATCCCATGCATAAGCACCAACCAACCTTCCCCATGACACTATTACTGATGCCATGTTGTACTTGTAGGTGCCTAGCATCACTGTTCTCTAAGGAATTCTACCAGCAGCTGACTGAGACAGATGCAGATACTTACATACAACCATTGGATTGAGGTCGAGAACCCCCCCTATGGAAGAGTTAAGGGAAGAATTGAGGGAGCTAAAGGGGATTGTTACCCCATAGGAAGAACAACAGTGTCAACTGACTCAGACCCCTCAGATCTCCCAGAGGCTAAGCTGCCAACCAAAGAGCCATGTCCTTGACCCCTGCTACATAAGCAGCAGAGGACTGCCCTGTCTGGCCACAGTGGGAAAGAATGATCTTAATCCTGTAGAAACTTGATGCCCCAGGGAAGGGGGATGCTACCAAGGTGAGGAAGAAGTAGGTGGGTAGGTGGAGGATCACACTCTCATAAGCAAAGGAGGGGGATGGTGCAAAGAACTCGGGGCGGGGGGACTAGGAAGGGATAAGTAAATAAAATAATTAATAAAAAATAAAATATAATTTCTACCATGTAACAATTCATTCACTATAGCTGTGATGGTTTATATATGCTTGGCCCAGGAAGTAGCACTATTAGGAGGTGTGGCCTTGTTGGATTAGGTGTGGCATCACTGTGGGCATGGACCTTAAGACCCTCACTCTAGCTGCCTGGAAGGAAGTCTTCTCATAGTGACCTTCAGATGAAGATGCAATACTCTCAGCTCCTCCTGCCAAACTCCTGCCTTGATGGTAATGGACTAAACCTCTGAACTTGTAAGCCAGCCCCAATTAAATGTTCTCCTTATAAGAGTGTCCTTGATTATGGTGTCTGTTCACAACAGTAAAACCCTAACTAAGACAATAGCCAAGAATGTGATAATAATACAACGTCTAATTTACAGTCTATATCCAAGATTCTCATTGTTAGTTTCAAATTTTATTCTATTTATATTAGTTCCATTTGAACCAGATCACTTCTCGAACCTTCTTTGGTAGTCACAGTTTTGAAAAATCAAAGCTAGTCTCTTAACTACTCTGATTGTTCTACTACTATTAGATGAAGTTTATACTTTTCTGCAATAGAACTTCATACATCCTATGGTACAGTTTTCATTGCATCTTACCAGGAAACACAGCACTGCACCATTATGGTGTTAGGAGTTTGATCATTTTGTTATGTGATAGTTACCATATGCCTTCATGTTTAAGCTACTTTTCCTTGATGATAATAAGTACTTCAAAACAACTTTTACTCACTGTGAGTCTCATTTTGCTTATCATCTCCACCATATGTTCTTGCAAATAAAATGCACACACTCTGTGTGGAGGTTATTTGAAGGCCTTTGGAAGTGTTCCTCAAAGCATCTAGGTAATTTAGTCTTAGAGATAAGAACTACTAAAGATGTCCCGAAGTGAAAATCACAAGTACAGGACAGCAACATCAGGAGATGTAAAAGATATCAAATGTTTTGAAGCACTATGATGATGTGAAGGTATAAATTTACATAAGAAGTATAAACCAGAATCAATACAATATCATTTAAGTCAAATAGAAATTTGATTCCATTCACATAGTATGATATTAGCTGAAATGAACCCTTCTTTATTATTTCAAGGCCTTGCCTAGGAATACCAATCAGTCCTTTATAGGTACAAAAGATTATATTTAGTGTGTAATTTATTTACTTCTATCCAAACTAATTATATTTATTCTAACTACTGTTTTATTATGATTTGTCTCCTTATACAGGGATATTATATAAAATATTCCCTTCCAAATATATTATAGTATTCTGTGACTGGTTAAAATTTCATAGAATCTTAATTATTATTTCACTCAACCAAATCATTTGACTAACTTCTGCTAAGAATTTAATGATAAGAATATTATCTTCTGATGTATATGAATATACAATAAATGTCATAAGTTCACATCTCAAAATTCAAAATTTCTTGTTAATATAATGCCTTAAGGACCTCCAAGGCTTACGCTGTTTTTGTTGTTATTGTTATTTTCATATATGATGTAACATGAATCAAAGTATGATACTTCAAATATATTTCAAATCAGATCACTAATAAATGGTTTCTGAGTGAAATTTTAAAAACTATGTGAATCAACTTGTCATTGTTAAAACCTCTGATTTACTTGTTTTGTTTATACCTATAGAAGATATCAATTTTAGCCAGTTCTAATATTTATATGAATTGTAGTCAAATGAATATACAAGTATAAATATTTTCTTACAGATTAATGCATCAGATAATAAGTGGTCTATACATGAACCATTGTGATCACATGAACACCCCTTTACTTGTCAATATTTTGCTCCGTGGCTATAAATTTTTTTTGTTTGTTCTTCTTGTAGTTTTCTTTATATTAAAGGGTATCACATCTTTTTTGAACTTGCATCTAATTATACTGGCTGGAATTAGCTGCCAGAGATTTGAAAAACAAATGTATTTCTAATTAGTCAAACTCAACTTAAGTTTTTATATTATGAAGTGTAAAATGAAGGATCTCCCATACTCATGGATTGGTAGAATTAACAGTAATAATGGCCATCTTACAAAAACAATCTACAGATTCAATGCAGTTCCCATAAAAATTCCAACACAGTTCTTTACAGATCTTGAAAGAACAATACTCAACTTCACTTAATACAGAAAAACAAAGAACCCAGGATAACTTAAACAATTCTGTATAGCAAAGGGAGTTCTGGAGTTACCACCATCCTTGATTTCAAGCTGTACTACAGGGTAACAGTAATTTAAAAAAAAAAACTGCATGTTACTGGTATAACAACAGACAGATTGATCAATGGAATCAAATAAAAAAAACAGAAGTAAATCCACATGGATACATGATTTTTGACAAGGAAGTCAAAACTATAAAATGAAAAAATGAAAGCATATTCAACAAATGGTGCTAGCTTAACTGGATGTCTGCATGTAGAAGAATGCAAATGGCTCCAAATCTATCACCCTGCACAAAACTCATGTCAAAATGGATCAAAGACATCAACATAAACCTGGATACACTAAATCTGATAAAAGAGAAAGGGTGAAATAACCTTGAACACATTGATATAGAAGTTAACTTCCTGAACAGAACAACAAACAGCTCAGGCACTAAGATCAACAATTAATAAATGGTACTTGAAATTGAAAAGCTTTTGTTAAGGCAAAGGATATCATGAAAAGGTAACCTTTTGTGGAAATTTTCCCCAAACTCTTCATAATATCTAAAATATATAAAGAGCTCAAGAAACTAGACATCCACAAACAAAATAACCCAATTTAATAGTGGGGTACAGATCTTAACAGAATTTTTGACAAGGGAATCTCTTATGGCCAAGAAGCTCTTAAATAACTGCTCAGCATCCTTAGTCATAAGAGAGATGCAAATCAAAATGACTCTGAAATTTCTATCTTATACCCATCAGAATGGCTAAGATCAAAAACTCAAAGAACAGCATGTGTGGGAATGTTGTAGAGCAAGGGGAACACCCTTCCTTTGCTGTTGGGAGTGCAAACTTTTATAACCATTTTGGAAATCATTTGGAAGTTTCTCAGACAGTTGGGACTCAATATACCTCAAGACCCAGAGATACCACTCCCAGGCATGTACCCAAAAGATCCTCCATCCTACCACAAGGACACTTGCTCAATTGTTCATAGCAGCATTGCTCATAATAGCCAGAACCTGAAAACAACTTAGATGTACCTCACCTGAAAAATGGATAAAGAAAATTTTCTACATTTACACAATAGATTGTTACTCAGCCATTAAATACAATGGCATCATGAAATTTGTGGAACTAGAAAAGATTATTCTGAGCAAGATAACCAGACTCTTAACGACAAACATGGTATGTACTCACTTATAAATAAACATTAGTCATAAAATACAGGATAACCATGCTACATACCACAGACCCAAAGAAGCTAAGTGACAATGAGGGCCAATGGGGAATGATTGAATCTCACTGAGAAGGTAAAATAGATTAGACATTTTGGGTGAATTAGGTGCCCATACTTGGTGGAAAAGGGGGTGGGAATGCAAATAGAAAGGATGTGGAGAGAGGACAGAGGAAGCAAGTACTGGGAGAGACAACTGAATTGGAGGGGAGCATCTCTAGGACTATACAGAAACCTATGATAGTGGAAAATTCCAGGTAAGACTACTATCAGTTGTGGATATGGACTTCCAATGGAGGATTTGGGACACCAACTGAGCCATAAAACCGTAGATCCATAATTTGTACTGCCTACAAAATGTGTAGGTATAAAAGATAGAACAGAACCTGAGGGAATAACTGGCCAACTTTGAGACCCATGCCAAACCCTGACACTATTAATGATATGCTGTTATACCTGCAGACAGGAGCCTAGTATAACTGTCATCTGAGAGGCTCCACCAAGTAGCTGATGGAGACTGATGCAGAAATATACCACCAAACATTAAGTAGTGCTTGGGGAATCCTTTGTAAAATGGAGAAGAAGGATTGTAGGACCCAAAGGATTCAAGGAAACCAAACCACAAGAAAATTTATAGAATGAACTAACGTAGGCCCAAAGGGTATCATAGACATTGAACTGCCAAGCAGGGGGCATGAATGGCTACACCTAGGCACTCTGAAAATACAAAAAAGTTGTGCAGCTAGGTCTTCATGTGAGATGCCTAAACTGAGAACAGGGACTCTCTGTGACTCTATTCCCTGCTTTTGGCTACTTTTTCCTTAACTGGGTAGCCTAGTCTGTCTTCAATAGACGACAATGTGTCTAAACTTACTGCAACTATGCTAAGGCTGCTTGATATCCATGAAAGGCCTCCCCTTTTCTGAAAACAATAGGAGGAGTGGTGAATGGGGCAGAGGGAAGAATATGGGGAGTGCTAGGGACTGGGAGGATAGGAGTAAGAGAGAAGCTAGGATGTAAAGTAACTTAGTCAATCAGTTAATAAATCAATAAATAAAATAATATTAATCAGTCAATAATTCAAATACAAAATAGAGTATAATCAATAGAATACAAATATAATTTTAAGAAATCCAAGCTGGACATTAAATGACATGTTGATCATGTGTAAAACAGTATTCAATATATATCTCCCTGTTTGTCACTTTATCTGCAAGCAGATGTGTAACAATACTCTAAAATGAAATTTCTAAACATTTCTCTATTTTTAATGAACTTATTAGAAATAGATTAGAGATTTTACACTTATTTTCCAAAATCATTGTATGTATAGAATTTTAAAGTTTAGATTAGGTAAATGTCTATGATAAATAGCTTCACTATGAGAGTAGTTAATATCTGAGATGCTCCCTTCTGAGCAAATGGGAAAAGAGACCAACAGAAGCATTACTGAGAGAGAAGAAGGAGAGGGAGGAAGAGATGATGGAGGGAGGAGGGGAGATGTAGGGAGGAGAGAGGGAGGAGGGGAGAAGAAGAGGAAGGGGAGGGAAAGGAAGGTGGGGGAGAGAAGGGGAGAGGAATTGGATACTCAACCATAAGTGGGATGTTTCCATAAAATTTCTCCCCCTCAGAGCTCAGGAAACTGTGAGAAATAGGAGGTAAAAAGAGTACAGAGAGGATGGAGAACACCAAGAAAACAATACCCTCCAAATCGTCATGAACAAAGCTCATATGAACTCAAAGAGACTGGAGCAGTAAACAACAGGGACTACTCAGGTCTGCGCTGGGTCCTCTGTGTATATATTATGGTTCCCAGTTTAGTATTTTTGTAGGATTCGTAAGTGTGTGAATGAGTGGTTTCTTTTGTTTTCTCTTGGTCACTTTTCTTCTATAATTTGTCTTGTACAACTCCAATGTGATAGTTTTTGTTTAATCTTATTATATTTTATTATTAGTTCTTATAAACCTGTTCTTTTCTAATGAGAGACTGAAAGGGAGGGGATCAAGATGGGAGGGAAGATGTGGAGGAACTGGGAGGAGTAGACAGAAGAGAAACAATAATCAGGATATATTCTGTGAGAAAATAATCTATCAATGAAAAATGCCTGTGATAAATAGCTTCAATATTAGAGTATTTTATTCATTTCATATTGTATATGAAGTTTATGGAGTACATGTTTTTAATTTATTAAAAACACATCATATGCCAAAATATTATGGAATTATGGCATATATTTCTGATCATAAAATTCTGCTTCAATATGTATTACTGGAACACAGATCTTGTTCTCAAAAAGCCATTCAATTGAAAGTGAATTTCATTCATAGAAACAAGAGCTAATCAAGAAAAGGGAAGGATTTGTGCTGTGGAATTTATAAACACTTCTGTATTCTATAGTCTGGTGAATTACCTCATATTTATGAGTAGCAGGGCAGCATTAATTGTAGTCAGTGGATTATTTAAAATAAAATTATTTAAAATAAAAAAGAACTCAGAAAGTTGAGAAGAGGTGCATAGGACGGAGGTGGATATAAGAGGAGAAATAGAGAGGTAATAGAGGTATGAATACATTGTATGCAATTCACAAAGAATTTAAAAAACTACATTAAATTGTTTTCTATAATTTCAGTATACTTGCTTAACCAAACACTCTACTCAAGTGTGTTGGATTAAAACTAATTTAGAGGAAAAGCTGACCATTGCTAGAGAAATTTGAATAATTTCACTACTAACACTGATTTTCATTAGTGTTCTTCAACTCAATTCATAAGGCTGGTAACTCAAAATACAGAGGAAAAATATGCCAAATCGATCCTTTAAATTGGTGTTAATTGTGCAACATGGACACTTATTTTAGGCCTGGTTTTAAATAAAGATTAAGAATCAATGAAATTATTTTGAAAGTCTAAATTGGCTTAAGAGAAAGTTATTACAGAAAACATTCTTCCAACAAACTTTCCAAAGCAACTTAACTATGTACCACCATTCAATAGCTAGTAACAAATATATTTGTACATAACACATAAATAATTTTTTATATTAATTTAACTACTAATGTCTACAATATCAAGAAAAATGCCTTGTACAATCAGCAAAGATTACAACTTTCATGAAACAATGAGTCAATTTAAAGGACAAGTAAATTTTAATTCTGATAGTGTTGATTTTTATGTTTATGACAGTATATCCATTTACTGCATCACAACACACAGGAAGTTCTCTATGATGTGCACAAACATCAAAAATTGTTTTGTTAGTTATGACAAGTTCCTGTAATTATAAACTGGAGACTCAGATGAGTCACTATAATAATATAATTTTTATTCATTCATTTTTGCTTTATGCTTGAATGAAGAGGAAATGAAGTAGAACAACAGCTATTTCCCTGAATAATAGTATACAAATTTATCTAGTTTCCAAAATCTACTTTTATTTATAAAATGAACATTTTTGAACTGTTAATAAATTAATATGTGTCTTAAATGACTTTAACTTTGATCTTGATCTCAATTAACTTAAGTCCATTCATGTGTATATTTCCCAATGATTTCAGCATGACAGAATATGATCTGAAAACTGCGGGCATAAATATTTGCTGTGTTAGAATTGTATGTCTACTTATCATTCTTGAATGCATATTTGTTTTTTCATGTGAATCTTGTTATATTTTATATGACTCGATAACCTAGCACAAACATCAAGTTTTATAATTTAAATAAAACATTTCAGTAATCTGAAAATCTGTTAGCCTATCATTTTACTATTTTACATCATTATAATTGATTAATAATTCTCAAAAATTTTATTTTAGTGAGTGCATAGGAATGCTAAATTCTGTGTTTTGCTATTAATAGAGTTTGCATTGTCATTTCTAGTGATGAATTATGGAATCACTAAAAACTTTGATCACCTAAAGAACATTAAGTTTTGGTAAAATCTCAAGTATATAAGTATATAGTTTAAACTTACCAACACTTAATATATCTATTCTTTATGGATTATTACTTATGAGTTAAAGGAAGAGGTAGGGATAAAAGAACTTATAAAAATACACAGATGACATACATATGAGACAATCTAAAGAATATGTGGGTTACTTAAAAAGATTAAATAATATTGTATTAAATCCCACAAATTTTAATTTGTCTATATGATATGTATCTCTGGCAATGCAACCAATCTTACAATGACTAATGAACTTAAGCTGAAAATTTATCTGTAAGTCATAGTTCCTAAAGATGTTATTTATATCTTTAAATCATTAATGTTAATCCTAAAAGAATTCTCAGCAGAGGTAATAGTCATTAAATACATTATGTGTATAAATATATGCAACCTACTCATAGGTAAATGCTAAACTCCCACTGCGGTGGCATGAAATCATATAAATCAAGAAAACTTAAACTGTTCCTTAGAAATATATCAAAAACAGCCATGAAGTAGGTAATAGAACAGACACTTTATAGAGGTTGTTTCCATTTATTTGGTCTCATAGATGGTTTCACAGAATTTTTAAATGAGCATTTATAAATAAGAAAATGAGGGGACATTTATGTCTCAAAATGTCTTTAATTGATGTATTCTGGTGGAGAGATTTTTATAAACAAATAACACATAATAAAACAAAGAATGCTGCTCTGCTAAGCTTTGATGAGGTAGATATTGCTGATAAAATTACCCATGGCCTGAGGTCAGTATTTCTGTTTTGGTCAAGCTTCAAGAATGGCATAGCTTGATCATGCTAGCCTTTTTTTGTCCTGGGAATACTTTTATTCCTGCCCATCATGTTAAAGCTTGTCTTTAACAACATCAACATATTGGCAGCCAAAGTACATGGCTTGAACCTGAAAATGCACCCCAGACAGAGTTATTGAATTAACAGGCTGGCAAGCCAAGGATGGGTAAGGTTCTGCACAGAGCCTTACCAACCTAAGACATACGTGCATTGCTTTGGATAATGCATATTCCATGATAGGTAAGGAAGGCATTCTTGTCAGGATGACCTAAGACAGACTCAGTTTTGCTTATGAAATATAAAAGGGGGGAGTAGGAGAGCTTTTGGTGCTGCTTGGCAAGAATCTGACATGGGCCAAGGACAAGGAAATGGGCTGCTTAGCAGGAATCTGACATTAGACTAGAACAAAGAAGTAATTTTCAGGCTGGAATCTAAATATTAGGCTAGAACAAAAGAAATAATTTCAGACAGGAATCTAAATCTTGGGCTAGAACAAAGAAGTATGCTTCAGACATGAAAATGACTTTGGGCTAGGACAGGGAAGTTAGCTCAGATATTTTGTTTATCTTGTTAAGCCCTTAGAAACAATGATCATGGAAGTGTTCACAGAACTTTGTTTATTGCCTTGTTTGTTCTTTGACTATTTGTGTTTATTGTCTAGCTTGTTCCTTGACTACTTGCATCTATTGTATTGCTAGAACCTCAACCTAGAACTGACCTTAATATATGCATGTAATTAAAATGGTATGAAAGCAAAAAGAAGAGGGGATGGGATACAGGGTTCTGGAGGGGTGTCAATGGGGAAAGGAGATGACATCTGAATGTAAATAAATAAAAAAAGAGGTGACTTTACAAATGTTAAAATAAGCTATCAACATTGTGGTATGACAGAATCATTCTAATAGAATGCTTGTTTAAAATATATTTCCTCAGATCTGTTCATATCCTCATTTTATTTATTATAAGAAACTTTTAAAAGCTACATGTTCCTATCTAATCACTTGACAAGAGGAGAAAAGGCTTCAAATTATCACCTAGACATGACTAACATAGACATCATAATCATGAACTTGGAATAACTGTGGCTACCTGAACTGTTTCTGCATAAAATTTTTAACAACCAGTTATTGGTTATTTTTAGTTGTTTACCCACTACTGAATCTACCAGTTCAAAAGATGTTCCTAACTTATGTTTATACTGAAGGCCCTGATTAAATACAGCAGGCCACAAAACAAAACAATGTGGAGAGTGGGGATAATGATTTATCAGAAAGAAGAGGTGGGTGGGGGTGTGAGAAAAATAAAAAGAGAATTATCAGAATGCATTACATGCATATGAAAATTGTCAGAAATAAAGAACTTAATTTTTAAGTTTTTTTAATATTTCAAAGTTGTGTGACCTCCTTCAGGATATTTCCATTGCATGTAAAATTCATTAATAGGAAAATTGACAAACTGTAGTGTCCTATATTGTTTCATGCCAAGAAATTAAGAAAATGTATCCAAAATATTTCTTCTCAGTATTAGCAAGACATTTGATAATAAATTTACTAACACCTTTCATAACCTAACAAAATGATTCCTACATGCTGGGTTGTAACCCAAAAGGAGTAGCAGACTACTTACTACTAAGAAGATTCCTGTAAGTTTTCACATGTCCTCATGATCAATACTATAATAATATTAAAAGACTCTTTTAATGATGTATTATTAATGCTACTGCATTCCCCCATTGATACTAAAATGAAAATATAAACTGTTGCTGAGCTTATGTGATCTTTTTTAAAAAAGAAATTCAAATGAAAGATTTAGTCAGGTAGATAGTTTAGTAAATGATTTGAGGTTGAAAGTTTTGCAGAGCTTGTAAAACGTGAAAGCCATGCTTTCACACAGAATATACTATGACATAAAGCACAGCAGGATCCCACAAGTCCATGCAGAAGATAAAAAAAAATCATTTAGAATGGGAGGAAAACAAGTATCATTTCAAATAAAATTCACACCCATGTGTACATTTTAGCAATAAAAAAATGAATTCAACTTCCTCCCATTGATACTTCTTTCTATAGACCTTTCTAGTAGTAGCAAGAAATTAGTATGATTTGCAAGGAGTTAGACAAGGTCCTATTCCCTTATCTACAAGCACTTGTATGCTATTTAAGAATGCAGGAGGGGACTGAATCTCAAAGCTATTGAGGATACACTTTTTGAGGCTATGGAGCTAATATTTGCTGCTGCACTTGGAAATTTGAAAACATAAACTTTAAAATGTAATAAAATATGAACATAACAGATTGAAAAAACAGGAAGGGAAGAAAAGCATCAGTGAGCATTTAAAATATAATCTATTTGCATAGTGAATTCAGAAAGTTAATTGATAAGGTTTGTGTTTTCATACTCACTAAAAGAGCTGTAATTTTAGGTTAGTATAAGATATTACATTTTATTAGCTAATAGAAAATATGAAATAAATCAAGATTTATCAATAAGTAAATCTTGATATTCATAAAACCCCATTAGCTAAAGTTAAGGCTGACTTTCATTATCTTGGCTTGAAGGTTGTAATGACCAAATTTTAAGATGTTTATAGTCATGTACAAAAACAGATCATTAGTTCATAGAGCCCTATTCACATACATATAAAATGATTGTGTCACTTTCCCTTGTATATTGATTTTACATGTATAATATTGCTGTTGATCACCATGTTCTATTGATTATTTTATCAAAAATCACCATCTCCCATTAATTGTTTCCCCTTCCAGTGTTACTGACATGATTACATTTCTGTCGCCTTTCACAACATATGTGGTATTAATTTATAGCACAATCTGTTTCTGCTTTCTTTTTTTAAATAACTTGCCATAAAATATATCATGCTTTCCATATTACTGCAAGTTCTTTAGGCTAACAACCAGCACATAGGACAACAAACTTGGAAGTTTTTGACTTGAATGACTGACTGGATGGATGCACACATAGATGGGTAGATAATAGATACATAGTTTATGATTTAAGGTACATTTGAACTAACAGAAAAGAATGCTTTGAAATAACTAGGAGTGACTGACAAAATAAGGCATTTTAGTTCCACAGAGTCATACGCTGAATCTGAAAGAAAGAGACATAGTCTGTGGTATAAGTTATTTTAGAATTCATTTTCTTGGTGAGGAATAGAAAATAATCAGATTTGAGGAGTATTACAAGCAAACCAGCAATCTAGGTCCTGGGAGGCCTTGGTCAACATGTCTGGAACTCCAGATTGATTGTCATATGTTCTAACACAAGATTCTAAATAATTCCTCAATTGCTCAGTAGGGGTAAGCTTTTCCATTGGGTATACTCAGGCCAGGACAATAAGAGCCTGCTGTGACATCTTAAGCCAAGTGGCTGAAGCAGCTAGTCTAGGACCTATCAATGTAGACAATCACCTGACCAGACTTCTTATAGTTAGACAGCATGTGTACTTTGAAAACAGTACAAGGAAGTGGAGCTCCATCACTTCAACAATAATTTTAACTTACTTTAATATTTATTTTTAAATCAGATAAATGTGACAGGAAAATGATCATTTAGTAAAATAAACTCTAAGAATTTGCTAAACCAAAACCTTCCCAGTGTTTGGGAACAAAGCATACACAGACATGTTGATTAGTATACCATTTACACAGTACTGGTTAAGGTAGGACAGATGCAGTAGCCATGCAAGGACCATCAAAGTGTATGCAAATGGTCTGCATATCAGTCTCCTTCACTCTCTGTTGGTATCTTTGACATTATGCAAAATTTCACCTCATTTAAAACCATAGAACATGCATACACAAAATATTTTTTTCCTTTTTTTATTGGATATTTTCTTTATTTACATTTCAAAATGTTATCCTTTTTCTTGTTCCCACCTCTAAAACCCCCTATCCCATCCCCCCTCCCCTGCTTCACTGAGGGTGTTCCCGACCCACCCCCCACTCACACCTCCCCACCCTAGAATTCCCCTATACTGGGGCCTGAGCCTTCACAGGACCAAGGGCTTCTCCTCCCATTGATGCTCTGCTACATATATGGCTGGAGCCATGGGTCCCTTCATGTGTGTTCCTTGGTTGGTAGCTTGGTCCCTAGGACCCCTGGGGGGTCTAGTTGGTTGATATTGTTGTTCTTCCTATGAAGTTGCAAACTGCTTCAGCTCCTTCAGTCTTTTCTCTAACTCCTTCATTGGGGACCTCATTGGGAACCCTGTATTTGTCACCTCTGTATTTGTCAGGCTCTGGTAGAGCCTCTCAGGAGACAGCTATATCAGGCTCCTGTCAGCATGCACTTCTTGTCATCGACAATAGTGTCTGGGTTTATGGGATGGATCCCGAGGGGGGGGCAGTCTTTGAATGGCCTTTTCTTCAGTCTCTGCTCCACACTTAGTCTCCCTATTGCTCCCATGAGTATTTTGTTCCCCTTTCTAAGATGGACTGAAGAATTTACACTTTGTCTTCCTTCTTCCTGAGCTCATAATGGTCTGTGAATTGTATCTTGGTTATTCCAAGCATATGGGCTAATATCCACTTACCAGTGAGTGCATACCATGTGCACACAAAATAATTTTTAAAATACAAGAATCTACTTCAATGTGAGTCTATTCACCCCTCACAAGCATTTATTTGTTGGATGAAACTAGGATAAACTTTTAGAGAATCTTCATGTCATTTATCTTACTAGTGCTTTTAACAGTTTAAATATTATTTAATGATCAATTTCTGAGGCTATTGATGAGCTAAGTGCAAAGAAGTTTACTATACATGACAGGATTTTATTCCATAAAAATGATAACAAAATGTTCCCCTCTGACACTCTTCAATCCCATCCCCCATGGCTGCCTCAAGAAGAACCATAGAGGAGAAGAAAGAAGATCTCCACATCTCCTCCCACCAAGCTGGGGCAGGCCTCTGGCAATGTTCATTTCCAGGGATAACATTCTGTGTTAGTGAATCATTGTATGATCTATTCACTTTTCTTTTGTGCCTTTAATGTTGAGAAGCAGTTCTGATGGTGTTTGGGATATTCACACACTTAAGATGTGTTAGTAATATAGTACTAGGAAGTGATAATTGATTGATAATTTGAACAAATTTATGACAATATTCCAAATAATTTGACAAGCATAAATAAATAAAAATTAAACTTCTCTATATGTTTCTGAATGTGAAAGGTCACATTACTCTGAATGATTTTGTAAAAAGAAAAATTATGTAAAATCTGTCCCATCTGTCAACACCTCATTTATGACTCTACAAACAGTAGAAGATAGATTGAGTTTCTATGTTTCTGCATGGATAAATGTTACATGTAAGAACACATTTATGCTATTCATTAATCCAAACTTAAGACAGAATGATTGACTACAAAAAATTATTTCAAACATATTTCTTGTATCATGTGTATAGTTCTAGAAGCCAACATTAACAGGCTTAGATTCAGAGAGTGTTACTAGAGAGAAAGTGAAATCAGAATTTCAAAAATATTTGTTTTAAGACACATTTGAAAAATATACAAAATCCAGAGCCTATATACATATATGTTATATATGTGTGTTATATATGATATGTTATATTTAATATGTATATATGTATATACATTATGTACATATGTTATATATAATATATATTATAGGTAAAATATATAATGTGTATATATGTACACATATACATGTATATGTTATATAAAATATGTTTTATATGTTCATATGTATTATATATGTGAAAATTATATTCAGATAAATATCAAAACATGAACTCGTGGATCTCAATGTGGTATTTTCTTGATTATATTTAACAGTCAATGATTCTATACAACCTACTGAGCACTTCTAGACAACAATATATTCCAAAAAAGTGTGCAAATCAAAAATGAGTTTTATTCAACTGTATTTGGAGAATAGCTTGAAAATTGAAGGTTATACAATACTAAGATAAATACTAAGCAAAACTGTAAGTAAGAACTTTCAAGAATATATACATTGGGCAGACACCCAGGGAGGCCTCCTCCCTCTCAGAGGACAAAGGAGGGAGGGAGGAAGGTTTTTATAGAGGGATAACCTGGAGAAGTAACAGTGACTGGGATGTAATAAAAATAAAAAGAAAAGAAAAAATATACAAATGTATGTATGTATGTATGATTGAAGAGTTTTCAAGATGCATGAAGAATTTACCCATGGACTGAAACGATTATAAAGACAACTTCACACTTCATATTCTAAGGCCATGTAATTGTTGAGCAGTGTGAAGACTCATGAATAACTAATGTTTTGCAATTAGATATCTTGAAGTTGTATGTTTTTAATACTAAGAACCTGAAATGACAGGTGAAATAATGTAGGAAGGTGTTGCTTCAGAATTTTGGACATTTCAGCAAATGCATGGTAGAATTCTGCTCCAAGAAGCAGGTTTTGCAAAAACTACGTGTCAAAATAAATAAATAAATAAATAAATAAATAATAAAAAAAAAAAAAACCTATGCAAGAAATTGACTTCAGCAGATCAACAATTTTTATATTTTCATGAAGGAGGTGGTAGCTGAGATCGAGACTTCGAAGAAATACAGACTTTGTCAGTGTAAACAGAGCTCTGAAGACATAGAAATGAACTTGAGGCCTTTATGATGAAATGAAAAGGACAGTAACAATTGCCATGGCTTAGGATATCAGACAGAAATCTGAAACTGAGGACAGAGTCTGAGTTAATAAAAATAAATGGCCAGGCAGTGGTGGCGCACACCTTTAAACCCAGCACTTGGGAGGCAGAGGCAGGCGGATTTCTGAATTCGAGGCCAGCCTGGTCTACAGAGTGAGCTCCAGGATGGCCCGGGCTATGCAGAGAAACCCTGTCTCAAAAAAAACCAAACCAAAACAAAACAAAACAAAAAAGAAAATAAATGTATTTTCTTGGACAAAATTCCTCTCATGTGTCAGAAGTGAAGAAAACATGGTAAAATATATGTGTATGGTGTAAGTACATGTGAAGATTGAAAACCGCATGACTAGAAGGAAACAAGAAGTTAATATTGCAAATAAAGGGTTGTTTGTGTTGTAGATAAATTATGACTTTCAGATAGAACTACATGAATGGGTGGATAAGAATCTGGTAGCCAGGAGTAAGTTGCCTGCTTGGACGCTTAGATTTAAAAAAAAAAAAAATCTCTTCTGTGGGTCAATATTAACTTTCCCCCAAGATACTTCCAAGCTCTCTTTCCTAAGATTATTATGCACAAGTTCTCATCTGAAAAAAATTACACTAAAACACTAGGTGTGTTTACTGAAGTTGAATTGGTGTCTACTCCTGATGCAGTCACCCATACCAAATACTTGCTGAACAACAACAACAACAAAAAAAACTTTTTAAAATAACTTAGTATTTTCCCCCATAAAAGTTCCTTTAGATATTCCCTACTCAGCCCTGTCAGTATCTCATATTGTTCTAAAATTTATGTTAAAATTTATTTAATTTTATGTCTATGAGGTTTTGTATTTATTGCATGTGTATATTGTGCATATGTATGTATGTGTGTATGTATGTATGTATGTATGTATGTACATATATACTGGGTTCATACCTGGTGGCCAAGGAGGATGGAAGAGAACTCCAGATACTCTAGAACTGACAATGCAGATAGTTGTGATCTGGCACATGGGTGCTAGGAACCAACTGAACTTGAGTCCTTTGTCTTATTAACTTCTGAAGCATCTAACCAATCCCATCCTCATGTTATTCTAAAGCAACACTGTCTTCTACATTGGGAAAAATTACCCTTAAAGATAAAAGTCTCACCTTTGAAAATAAAGAAAAATATGAAGACAAAGCAAGCAAGAGAATGAGAATAAGCAGAAGACTAGAACATAATGACAATGTTAGTATTAGGCCAGGTAGAGCAATTCAGTCAGAAGCTGAGAGAAGCTGGGTTGAATCAATCAGCTTGGAAGATTAGATTATATGGAGGCTAGAAGTTTCCAGATAAATAGGTCTAAGGATAATTAGATCCAGAACACATAAAGAAGTATCCCACATCTGGCACTGGAATTTTTGTTTAATCTGTATGTCTTTTGGAATTAGTAGTATATGCCCAGACTTTAATTAGCTTATAAATAGTAGATTTCAATCTGTCTTCATTTTACATTCTTAGTTTTGGTTTATGCTGGCCTCAACATTTTTTTGAAACAGTCTTGGAAGTGCTGAATAGAACATACAAATATTATACTTTACATATTTTATATTGAAATTATGGTAAATAGTTGCCAATAATTTGCATTTAGGGTTAATTTTTATATGCGTAGGTTAGACAAAGTATATGACTTTAGTCTTAAGTTTCATTTTCAATTATAAACAGCTTATTTATAATTTCATATGCTCAGAAAGCACAGACACAACTGAAGGATGCATACTATGCTGAAAGGCAACAATAGTGACATAGATGCCTCTAAATGTTACATGTGAGGGCTGATGAAATTAATGTGACTTTATAAATAAGGTAAATTGTCAGGAATAACAATTATAATGCTCATTTAAATAGGAAAATTAATCAAAATGAGATCTAATGTGCTTAAGAGTGATGAACTAGTAAAAGGCTTGGGACAGCTTTAAAGGCAAATGCCAGTAGACACATTCTTAAAGATAAGAAAACATATTCCCAAGTGTTTTATTTTAGCTTTTCCCCACTGCTGCTTTTCTCCAACCTGTACTCTAAGAAGTTAGCTTGCAATTCCCTCACTCTCAGACATTTATTACAAGAAAAAAAATCTGTAGCTTTATGTAGTGGGGATCACAGCTTGAGAATTTTCAGAGTATGGGCACAGTGGGTGGTTTCAAGCTTGCTTAACATTGAAACTATTTGCAGGAAATCTAAATGAAGCTTCTGAAATCAAATGTATCCTGAAGGAATGAGAGTCTAGCCACACAAATTAGAGTCAAGAATGGCTCCGATTTAGAAGGGGCTAGAAATATGGACTGAGTTCAATGTGAGAGCATAGATTATCCAGCCCCATGCTGCTGGTCCCTGTGGCAGTTCACTAAAAGCATGCAAAATTGCTCGTAAAACTAAAAACCAAACAAAATTCCTCACTAAGTCAACCTGGAAAAAGCAACCCACCCAACTCCCCCTGTCAACAACAAAGAAAGAAAGAAACAAAGGAACAAAATACCAAACAAAAACCTGAGTAGTTGGAACCCTTACTCTGTAAAGCAGAAAACTTAGGCCAAGTAAAGTGAAGAAAAAGCATTTGAGCCCACACACTCTGTAATACTGATAAAAAGGTTTGACTGTGCTGGCACATGGAATGGAAATCAGCACCAAGATTTGGACCATGGGGTAAGATTAAAAATCTCAAGACACAACCAGATGAGAATGAGATCAAAATGGCAAGATCAATATTGGTCAGTAATACATGTGGGGGTAGGTTTTGGCAAATGCTGAGTTAGGCCAAATAACAAAGGTGAAACCCACCAGATATAATTAGAAGGAATTGTAAGTTAATTAGAGACTTAAATTCCTCAATTACAAGACCACTGGAGGAAGTCCACAAGCCATTTTTTAAAACTATTTATGGCCCTATTTTTGTCACTAGGATGGACAGAAATATCTGTGGTTCCCATGCTTTAAAAGTACCTTAGAGGAGGGTTGGAAAGATATCTCTGTGGTTAGCAGTGTTTACAGTCCTTGAATAGAACTCCTTTGTTTTTTAGCACCTACATGGAAGTTTATGACCCTCTTAACTTCCTTTTCTTGGTCTCTACAACATTTTCACAGAAGTGATATACTTATATACATGCAGGCAAAACACAAATCTCTACAAAATAAAAATAATTAAATCTGAAATCCTATCTTGGGGAAAAATGATCATTGTGGTTTTTGTGACCTAAATCATTATAATCTGCCACTGAAAAAAAATCCCAACAGGCAGTATAAGTGATTGTCAAATTAAGGACAAGATGACAGTTGCACTGAGATTAGCAAGACAGGAGGGCACAGATTTCCTAATTTTAAAATTTGTTCTTGCCCTGCAATCACCATAGTAACTAATATAGTTTCTTATAACTACTCTACAACCTTGCTCTTCAGTAATTTATTTCTGTAATACTTCACTACAAGCTAATTTTACAAAAATATATTACAGACCTTTCAGTTTCAGGAAGTTAAAAAGGCTTCCTAGTGTCAACAAAATCAGTGACTCAGAAATTCCTAATTTTCTTATTTCAAATTTCTCAGGTCCTACTTTTCAGTAGCATCAAAACTACAGTTAGGCTGCCTATATTTATTAAACTTTTAAAACTAAGTCACAAGTTTTATTAATCTGCCTCCCTTCTTCCACATCCTGTCCTGTCTGAATTCATTTTCAGAAGACCATCTCTTCTAAACTGTCAACATTATTGCTGCTTTTATAATTAAATATCATATACAGTAATGATGTATTTCTTTTTTATCTTAGTTAAACAACTAGAAGACAAAGACTATATTTTATATATTTTTTAATCTATGTAACAAAGTCAACAAAAGTTTTATCAAACACATGAAAGCAACAGTCACTTTTCTGAGTTTGCAGTGCCAATTAATAGAGCAGGCACTGAATCCCAGCTTCTTTCTAATCATCTCCCATTACCTCCAAATCAGTTTCTTCAAAACTGAAACAAACTTTTCTGAAACCATAGCCCCGTAAAATCAAAACTTCAGAGGCTTGTAGTTTATCAGCCAGATTTATAACAGTAAATCTTCAACCCCCAAAATGCCCAAACAAAGAATACAAAACTCAATTGATATTGATACCAGCTGCACACCTAGATTGGACAAATGTGCCCTACATTATTCTATTGCCCTTCTATGATATCCATAGCTACCTGTGGCTATTTCTAGCCACATAGATCTGGTTTATCTTCTTCCTCCATCTTCTCTCTGTTCTGTTATCCATCCATGTCTCTGATTCTCTATCTGCTCTCTAAAACTTTCAGGCCTGCCTTCTTCTCTCATTGTCCAATTTCAAGCTCTAGCCTTATATTTCACCTGACCTCACCTACATACAGACAACAATCCATACATAGCAACCTATTCTCATTTGAGAATACCAAAAATATCACATGCTTCACATTCAGTATTGTGAATAGTCAGTGGTCAACAAATGCGCTAACCTATTGGCATATTTGAAAGCATTTCCTTTGAAATCCTTGTCCAGTAAAAAAGAGAGAACTGTGTATCATTCAGGGTCTCTAGATGGACAAAACAAATGGTAGGAATATGTTATGTGAGCTTCAAAAATAATAACAAAAGCAGAATCACACCTGAGAGCTGAGAACCCTGTAGTTGCTTAGTCCTTGAGATTGGGTGCCTCAGCAGTGAGTATAGTTCCACAATAATCCTGATTGCCTCAATTGAAGTGAGAAGATCCAGTTCAGTTGGGAGTGGCATCTTTCATGCTTCAGTCCAGCTAAAAAGGATATTTCAGAAGGCAGACCATCTCACCTTTTGCTCTCTTGGTCTTTTCTCTTGCCTCCAGGTTAATTTGCTCCTGATTCTCACTTGTGGGTAGCCTGACAACTGGTAGTCACTCAATCCAGAAAGCTGGGTGCCTCTCCAGTCCCAACATGGCTCTGTTGACCTGGAAGTATTCTTGGAGAAGCATGGTAGGGAGGGTGCAGTGGGGTTTGCTGGTCCTGGTCCCTAGTCCATGATGAAAGCTCAGAAACAAACATTGGTTCTGACATGAGCACAGGAATAAAGATGAGTAGCAGGGCCAATTAACCTGGAGGCAAGAGAAAAGGCCAATAGTGCAAACAATAAGATAGTCTGCCTCCTGAAATATCCTTTTTATCTGGACTGCTACCTGAAGGTGCCACCTACAATTGAAGGAGGTCTTCCCACATCAATTGAAACAATTATGATTATTCTAATATATATCAAGTTGACATTAAAACCAACCATAATAACCTGCTTACCACATTTTTAGGAGATTGTAATATACACATGCTGTGTTACTCAAGGATAATTTGTGAACAGAATCTGAGGGTCTGAGAATGGAGCA
This sequence comes from Mastomys natalensis, assembly GCA_021653895.1. Classification (NCBI taxonomy): domain Eukaryota; kingdom Metazoa; phylum Chordata; class Mammalia; order Rodentia; family Muridae; genus Mastomys; species Mastomys natalensis. The sequence continues at coordinate 62,307 of JAJTUV010002842.1, read as the reverse complement.
AGTTGCTATGTTTATAACCTGATATCAGTCAACTTTCACAACTTATTATGGTCTACTATCCATTTTAATAAGATCAATATGTTAGAAACTAGAAGACAGTTTCCATGATTTCAATGAAACTAATATGAAATTGGGCTGGTGATTGAAGATACTACTCAGAATAGACTTATGGAATGGAATAATGAATTTTAATGAAGAAATAAAGGACAGAAATTGAAAGTCCAGAAAGGTGTCATTGATATACCTCAAAGAGTAGCACAAAGCCAAATGAAATATTTCTTCTTTGATTAAAAAAATATTCGGAAAACTCCCTGAATATGGTAATGTTCGTGAATGACAGAACTACTTTTAAAGCAGTCACATAATAGCTATAAAAGTAAATAGCATTGCTGAGCTATCATTTGGTTCAAAGTCTGTGCAATGTCTCTTTGAATCCTTGAAACAACTTGGTGGTATAGTGACTACTACTATTCCCTACTACAAATGAAGTAAGGAGTAGAGAGAGCTTCAGTAATTTCCCTAATGTCGAATAGCTCATAAATGTCAGAGGTAGGAAATGATTTTGAGTCACTCTGAATTCATATTCCAGGTATGAAACTGTAGCCATTATGGTTCCCAAGTCACATAAAAAAACTGACTCAAACAAAAGTGGAGATGCTCCACTCCTCATGTTTCTTTGATTTTTCTGAACAATCTGTTCCTAAACTCGTAGATTTATTTCTGTGAAAACTTTCAAGTAATATGAATAACTAACTGAATAACAATTTTAAATATTGTTCTGGGTATCAGAAAATACTCCATGCAGTTTCTTTGAAAAAAATGCATATGTATATGCATATGTATTTGTATATGTCTTTGTATATTTATAATGTACATGTATATATGTGTATTTCATATATATGTGTATTTCATATATATATGTATGCATACATTTATATATGAAAATGTCTACTGGCATAGGTAGATATTCATTTAGACTTCCCCATAACTCCACAAGTTGACAAATTTTCAATTTTTAAAATTTATTTTATTACATTATGTATATGAGTATATGCATCACATGTGACTCTGGTGTCTGGAAGTCAGAAGAGGGCACTGGATCAGGAAATATAAAATGATTTTGAGCCATCATGTGGATTCTGGAAACAGAACATGAGTCTTATACAAGAGCAGCAAATGCTCTTAAACCCTGAATTAACTTTCTCTCCATATATATTGTTTGTTTCAATCATCAAATAGATGTTTAAAAACTCAATGGAGTATATAGTGAAAATTTTGTAGTTTTGGTTTAGCAACCCCATAGGAAGAACAACAATATCAACTAACAGGACCCCCCAGAGTTCCTAGGACTAAACCACCAACCTAAGAGTACACATGGAGGGACCCATGCCTCCAGTTGCATATGTAGCAGAAGATTCCCTTATCTCATATCAATGGAAGGGGAGGCTCTTGGTCCTGTGGAGGCTCAGTGCCCCAGCACAGTGGGAAGCTAGAGTGGTGAGGCTGGAGTGGGTGAGTGGTGGGGAGCATCTTCATAGAGCCAGGGGTAGGGGGGATTGGAAGGGAGGGTTGCAGACGGAAAACCCAGAAGGGGAACAACATTTGAAATGTAAATAAATAAATTCACCAATACAAAAAGCACAGGAACATGATACAAATTTGTTTTTGCTTTAATCCCAGGTGGATATGGAGCTGTTTCAGATTATCCATGCTGAATATAACTTGCCTTGTGCTCTAAGATGGCCGTGACTGCCAACGACAGATACTTTCTGCAACTGTGTGACACTTGGAATTCTGTGGACTTTTCAGAGGGTATATAAATGCTAAGGCCCCCAAATTGGGGTGGGTTGTGGTTGGTTGCTGTCGGTCATGGTTTGTTAAGTAGTCATGCACAAAGAAGATAATAGAAGAAATTCGATATCCTGATGGTGAAGATCAAACTTGCCCCAAGGACCTAGTAGCCCCTAATCATCAGGAAGCAGCCTAGGGACAACAACATTGTCCTCTTTCCTCTCTATCCTTTTCTATCTCCTATCTATTGTTAGGAAGTTGAAGGATGAAGAAAGGGTGGAGAAGGGTTGCAGAAAGAAAAACAGGCAAAGTAGCCAAGGACCAGCTACAGGGATATGGTTTGTTATAAGTGCTTCTATTTTACCATTCTAATTCTTATTAATCTTTAATATTCAGTGATTCATTTTGCTATTTATTGTCTGAAAAGCCTATTTTGAATATGTGTGTGTGTGTGCATGAAAATCTGCCAGTGATGTATCCTCTGTTTTTATTTACCTGAGAGTGTTTCATTATTCTATTTCATTCCTAAATATATTTCATAACATAGAATTAATTTTTTCTGTACTTAAAAATTTGCAATTTCTACTTGAATTCTTGGGGTCCTGAATAGAAAATAATATCATTCAATGTATTAGTACTCTATAATAATATACTGTTTTTCTACAGCAGGTTTAACATATTTGTTTTGGTTTTGTTTCTTCGTTTGTTTTCAGAACAATTGTCTATGATATATGCTTTTATTTAGGTTTAGGGATGTTTATGTACAGGTCTTTTAGACTCTATTAGTTCATTTGATTTTTTTGCCCATTTTCTCTATTAATCAGATAATTTTCTTTTTTATCTTCAAGTTTCAAAATTCCTTCGTTTGTCTTCTTAACTCTACATTTTTTTTTTCAGTTTGGGTGTTATATATTTTTGTTTATATTTTTCATTTTGTTCCTTAAAATTTCTTGTTAAATGATTTTGAGATGACAGTATATATACTTTCTTCTGTTTAGAAAATGTCTTTAGGGTTGGTGAAGTGATTTAGTTTACAAAGGTGCTTACTGCCAGACCTGATGACTTGAGTTTCATTCTGCAGTCTTTATGTAGTAGAATGAAAAAAAGGACTCCTCCAATCCAACTTGCCTCCACATACATAAACAGTCTCTCTCTCTCTCTCTCTCTTCTCTCTCTCTCTCTCTCTCTCTCTCTCTCTCTCTCTCTCTATATATATATATATATAATATATATATAATATATATATATATATATATGAAAGAAGATTTTTACTAGTTCCTTTATTAGTGTAGGAGAAGCTCTAAAGTCCTGTCAAAGAACTTCAACATCTTTATCAGTTTTTTGCTATTTTTATTTTTTATTATTAAAGTTGAAGTTTCTCTGGGTTTTATTATACTGTTGTTTGCTAGACTATGTGTACATTTTATGTGTTGTGTTTGAAGATTCTCTGCCTCATGTAAATATTTTATTTTAGTTGACAAGCATAAAGTTTGGTTTAGACTTGTCTTATCAGTTCTAGCTTGCATCACTTTAAACACAGTAGTAATACACAGAGTACTCAAACTGCATCAGTATATGAAAAAGAAAATAAAGCAATTCCTTTGGAGTATTTTTAGCAAGAGTAAGCCCAAATTTGAATTCTTCACACAGGAGAGACCCCTGTGTCTTCTGTCACCTTTTATCTGTAATCTGTTATATAAGCAAGAGTCTGTGCCTCCCTGATATCTGATTTTTCTGTGCCTGTATCTGTGTCTGTCTTTGTGTCTCTAACAAAGTTTTTTTTTTTTTTTTTTGGCTTTGTATTTATTGAATATCACAGAATGCACCACCTGGGGAAGAAATAAGGCATATTTTACAGAAATCTTTAACCCTGTTTTACAAGGAAGTGAAACTGACACCAACTGTCACAGATAATAAACAAACATTTATCAAGCAATATATGTGTGCTGGATATTTGTTTCATGAGGTTGCTTTTCAACATATGTGTTGCTTGCAAACAAAAGCTACATCTCTCTCTCTCTCCCTCTCCCCATTCTCTCTCTCTCTCTCTCTCTCTCTCTCTCTCTCTCTCTCTCTCACACACACACACACACACACACACACAAACACACACACACTCAGGCATTGTTATCTGGGTCAGGGTTATGGAAGAGTACATATATTAAGATTACAACTTATGTTTTAAAAGTTGATTACATGGGGCACCAAAGGCAAGTAATATTAACTGTTAAATTGTTCTGCTAAATGTAAGTTAAACAAACAGGCTGAGTACACAGTAGAATAGCAGTCTTAAGTCTTATCTGACCTCAGATGTACTATTAACTTTGGCTGTGAGATTCAGCAAAAGTTCCAGTCTCTTTGAGTGTAAAAGATATTTTCATAACAGTGCATTGGCACATTTGTGTGTGTTGGGGCTTGCTATGGTTTGATTGACAATTTATGGTTTCAGAATAGTCTCAGAGTTATTCTTGTCTGCTTATTTGTATGCTAACCAGATAGGCTATCTCATTCTGGGAGAAATTCATAGTGCTATTTAGTTCTCAGTCCTGATTTTGTAATTCAGATTAGTCTCACCTGAGGCTTACTCATAGATTTTTGTGGCTCTTCATATTTGCATATAGCTCTTTTTTCCCTTTACCCTTTCTGATTCTCTTATACCTCTCCTAGTGAAGAGAGGCAGTGGTATCACTGAGAAATGATCAGAGTCTAGTTTTTGACTCAGCTTCTGCTGACACTATACCACTAATAAAATAAGCAATGTGAAGGATGAAAATCTATACTTCCCTTCCATTCCAATAATAATACATGGATAGTGTAAAAACTGATAACATGACTCTTTACGGCATGTTTAAGGGGAAAGTTCTTACTATAGATATGAGAGAGAAAACAGCCAGGGACATCTGTAAGTATCTAGAGCAGAGAAAGAAAGTAAAAGATTGAACATAGTCAGCAGACTGGACCTGGCCACCACAGATAGACATTTGTTCTATCTGCCAGGGATAAGAGAAATGGTTTCTTTTGGTTGTGGAAACTAGTTTCACAAGGTGTTGTGCTGTATAAAAAATAAAGAGATAAGGAGTATGTTTGGTGGAGGTGCAGTCAGGTGTGGGGAAGGGAGTGTCTCCAAGGTCCCATGCTGAGGCATCTCTCTCCGCTGAGGGACCACCCACATGACTGTATAGTATAGAATTGAGTTTATTCAGACATGGGGAAGGGAGTTGAGAGAATAGTAGAGACAAAGAAAGAGAAAGAATAGAGAAATAGAGACTGGCCATGAGCACATGGAGAGAGATGGGGGAGGGGAATGGGGAGAAGGACAGAGCAAGAACAAGAGAGAGAGGAGGGGTTGAAAAACCCCTTTTATAGTGTGCCAGGCACACCTGGATGTTGCCAGTAATTGTGGGGCACCGCCTAGACAAAATGCTAACACAGGGTCCTGAAAAATGCCGTGTTTTTTCCTACTAGAATTCATCAGAAGTAATATGGTTTTTATAAAAATACATTCTGCCCTTTTCATTTTGTCTTTTTATCCTTAAATACAAGAAATATCCTTTCATTGAATATCTTTTGTTTATATCTGTTGACTTTGACTTTTCTGGGTTGTGAGTTCTTCCATGCAGTATCTTCCTATCAGTATGAATGTTAGATTCAAGGAAGACAAGCCCAAACCTAAAATCCTAAGAACGCATATTCATACTGTTTTTGAAATCCTAGGTTAGTCTCTAGCTAGCTTGCACTATTTTTTCCTACTCTTCTGAAGGTCTTTCTATGTTTATTCAATGTGTTATATACAAAGGTTTTTAGTTCTACTTACAGGGAGTAACAATGAAAAATGTGGTTACCTGTTCCAAAACTAAACCCTACATAAGATTTTAAAAAAATTATATTTAACTTATGATGATGTTTCACACATATATGAACAGACAAAGGTTTAAATGTCAAAACGTTTTATCATTTTTTAATAGTTCCAAATAAGAAGACTCAATTTATAATTAAATTGCCAAATGTGCTTCATAAGTTTGCTGTGTTGTGTCTAATTATCTAAATGTACTTTAATACATTCAACTTTGTTCTCACCCTGTATAAATTATACTTAGATACGAAGAGTAGATAAGAAGTGGCGGCTGGACTTGGCAGTGGTGGTGCACACCTTTAATCCAGAAACTCAGGAGGCAGAGACAGGCAGATTTCTGAATCTGTGGCCAATCTGGTCTACAGCATGAATTCCAATAAAGTCAGGGCTACACAAAGAAACGACAACAATAACAACATCATTATCAACAACAAAATGACTACTGCAATGGGTTAAAACTTGGGCTCTTGAGTATCAGTGGCTTAATGGCTGAACTAATAAGCTCAGGGTCTTATAGTACCAAGTCATCAGACTTAGAGTTATGGAATCAGGCTATAGAGGCCAGTGATATATGACTACAGGTTTAGAGTATGCTAGGGAAATTTTACTCAGAAGCTAGTGTACTAAACCCTTAGACAAAACTAGCAATAACAGCAGTCAGTACTCATGAATGCCATAGATTTGAAGCAGGTATGTTTTATAGACCTTGGGTTTTGGGTGCCTCAGCCCTTGGGGATTAGCAGCTCTCTAGAATTTTTCCAGTGACTTGGGCTGCATTCTTTCGTCTTCAGTTTTTTACCACTTTCTCTAATCACTCACTGTTCTTGAGTGTTAGCTCCACCTTCTATGCTCTGCACTGTCTCTCTCTCTCTCTTGGTCACTCTCTCCAACTCTTCTGCTGCCTTTTCACTGCTACTGACGCAGCTTAGTACTGCTAACACTATCTCCATTTTTCTTTAAAAGACCCAGCCTATTCTACCCATAAAAGCAATCATAACCAACAAAGAGCCATTTAAAAGAAAGCTTTTCTAGTAGATGTAATGTTGCAATGCCAAGGGCAGCAAAAGAAAATGTTATCTCTAGGTTGATATAAAAAGTGGCTAGAACAGTCTGATTCTATTAGCATCATCAGGTTAAAGGTGGCAAAGGGTGTTCACAATAATCATGGCCAAGTTATTCATGTTAATGAAGGATAGGTTTTGTACCTAAAATGTCTATGTGACACAGAGGGAATTATCTAAAAGATGAAAATAGCTACAGACCCATTTACACTTCACTGAAAATTATTTCCTTTGAGTGTTGCTTTTCAAGGACTGTAAAAGTTGTCTGGGGTGGTCATGATTGGAAAGTGTCTTTAACCATGCTGGAGTGTCCTCTGAGTGGATTGTAAATAACCTAAATATGTGTATTACCGGAAAGTCAGACCTGCTAGTTTCTAGTAAGGATGCTGTTTGTGTTTCTCCAACTCAAATCTGCATGCTTAAAACATTTTTTAAGTATTTCTTTTCATTGTTCCTTCCAAACTCTCCTGTATAATGTATAATACTCCTTGCTTTCAAAGTCATGTTTCTCTTTTCAATTATTGTTGACACACACACACACACACCACACACACACACACACATAAACCAAACCTGATCAGTTTGTATGTATATTATATTTTCAGGAATGACTATTTGGTGTTGAATAGCTCTTCCCTCAAATATTCCAAGAACTATAAAAATTATTTCTTTTTCTCTCAGCAATCCTTAGTTGCCTGTATTTCTCTGAGTAGGTTTGAACTTTCATGTCTAAACACTTTTATTCATTCATGAAAGCATCAAGAAGTACTTAAGATAAGGGTTTGATTAAAACTCAACGCAAAAATAAGCCAAAAAGTATTTAGCAAAACTTAACATATTTAGTAGTAAACCAGGGTAGGTTGAGTCTCTCTTTCTTGTTATCAGTACAACCTCAAAGATAGTACCAAATAACAATAGGGTGTAACTTTAATTTTTTCAAAGCCTACTTTTAATGATGCTTCTTAAACACTTTAACCTCCCTTCTAGCCCACTACCTACAAGAGGTAGTAGGAAAGAATGGTCACAAAGGAAGTGGACCTGTTTAGAAATGGTTCTTTGGAGCAAATCATATCTGTATTGTCTGGAAATCAGCAAATCAGGTCATAGGAGTCAGCAGCTGCAGCTTGATCCACCGGAAAATACTTCAAGGATATATCGGGAGTTCAGTTTGATAGAGTCAAGATAACAGACAAGAATCAGCAGTGGTGGCACTACCCAGCAGACACTCAGGTTTCAGCCTCTGCACAACTCCTAAGGGGACTGCAAACCCATAGGAAGAACTATAATATCAAATAATCGGACTCACCACTCCCTACCCAGAGCTCCCAGGGACCAAACCATCAACCAACATTATACATGGATGAGCACACGGCTCCAGCTACATATGTAGCAGAGGATTGCCTTATCTGGCATCAGTGGGAAGGGAGGCTTGATTGCCCACAATAGGGGGATGCTAGAGTGGTGAGTTGGGAGTGGGTAAGTGGGTGGAGGAGCACCCTCTTAGAGACAAAGGGGAGGGAGGATGGGATGGGGATTTGCAGAGGGTTTAGAACAGGAAGAAGGCCAACATTTGAAATGTAAATAATAAAATAATCAATTAAAAAAAAAGAGAGAGGGACCAGGGCCAACAGGAATGCAGAAAAGGTCTCAGTTGTGCCTCTCTCAGTGTAGGGAAGATTAGCAAAGACCCAAGACACATGGTTTGTAGTCAGCTCTATAAGCAAGCCATGCTCAGCCTCCATCACTTTCCATTGAGTCCTTTTTTTACTCCCTCCAAACATCATGTGTCCTCCACTGGTCTTGCATCAGCATGTGTTCTTGCTTCAGCTTCTGTATCTGTCTCAGAAAACATCACTCTGCCAATTAGCCCAAGTCACTGTAAGCTGCAAGAAACTCTTGCATACAATGAAAAGGTTTTTGGTGCATTTCTCTATATGGAGTCCTGGCAAATAGAACTCAACCATGCAATGTAAGGCAGACCAATACATGCATGTCTTTAGTGAAAAATCCTTCAACACTATCCTTTCAGGTTCTTGCTTTAGCAAAACATCCTTTCACTTGTGTCTTCTTCAGCAAACTTTCTTCACATGTCTGCCCCAGCAAAACACTATCTAATACTATCTAATACAACTGACTTTCTAAAGAACCCTTAAGTTTCTACTTCAATAGGGATATGCTTAAGAAATCTATTGTAAAAAACAACCTTACATGATTTTTAGACATTAGTTAGTTGAGTCTAAAACTCATACAACTGGCTATCAGGAAGAATAAGCTGGACTTTTCAAACAAAACTGCTTCTATGAACATGTAAAATAGATATTCTCTAGATAAGCCCTATCTTTGGCTCAAACATCTCAACGGACTACATCCAGGCCTACTTCAATTTCCTTGGATAAGATAATCCACATTTGTAACAAAATAATGACTGAACACAAATTTATAATCTTCAAGTAAGTCAAAATCTTTTTAAACATTCAAACTACCCATAAATCATAAAGAGCCAAATCTGACACTCTGTAACATCTATAACATGTTAAAAAACAATGCAAAACTAAATAAAGAAAAACAAGCAATGTTTAAATGCAAACCCATATGAAAAAAAAAATATTGCATCGGTAATTGTTTCCATATCTTTCTCATAGTTGTTAGCTTATGAACACTAATTTTAGACTGTAATTTTATAAAGCGTGTGGCTATTTTTTTTTTTTTTCTTTGCCAGAAATACTTCTTAGATGATAATGGAAAATACTCTGTAAGGAGAAGGAAATTTTGATTTAAAGGTTCTGGTGTTACTGACTAGGCAAACTCCAAGATCATGATATTTCTTTGACACTAGACTCTTGTTGCATAGTCCATTTCACCAGTGTCTGCTTCTTGTAGTATGCAGTGGCCAGCAACAGCACACAGTCAGTAACTTACTCTACATGCTTTTTACTCAAGGTGTTTTCAAGCAGTGTATCTGATGAAACCTTTCTCCATGACAAATCTTTGACTTTATCCTTTAGGGATGCTTTTTAGAAGGTTCTGCCATTGTGTTACCAGAACCACATCTCTGTCATTCAATTAAAACATGGGAGTGCTATAGATATCAGTGCTGGGTGGTGGGGGCTAAGGGAGGAGATCTATGATGCTTTATGTTAGAAGTAGAATGAATATCTGCTCTTTCTATATTCTTTGGAGTCAGCTTTACTAGCCAATCAGTGATGATGCTTACAGTGTGGCTATATTATAGTTAATTCTTTTTATTAAGTTTTCCAATTCTAGTTACAGTGTGATAAATATTAAAGTTACAGTTGATAAAGAATTACAAAAAAAGATGCTGTACTACAGCATCTTGCTATTAAACATTATGTAGATTATTTTGAATCTTGAATAAGTTTAAACCTATAGCATGTCAGAGTTGTTTTTTGTCTTTCTTCCAGTTCAGTCCAGACTCTTTACATGTTTGGTGAGACTGGTGGTTCCAGTCAAACAGGATATTAGGGGTTTTTTTGTGCTTTTGGGGCTGAGCTCTTGCCAATGGGGGGTGGTGGAATCAATGCTGGTAAAACAGGTGTATGCAATGCTCCAAATTGATGACTTTCTTCCTGACTGTAGATACAATGTGAACAATGGGCTCCTGTTCCTATTGTCATGATGAACTTTATTCCCTGGAACTGTAGCTGAAAAAATGCTCTTCCTTTAAATTGTTCTTCTCTAGTATTTTGTCATAGTAATGAGGCAAGTGTTTGTTTTTTTTTTTTTTTGTTTGTTTGTTTGTTGTTTTTTTAAGGCATATCAGGCTGTGAGTTTTGTTTTTATTTATAACGTGTTCTTTTTTTTCTTACATTCATTTAGTGTACATGTGTGTATTCACATGTGGTATATGTGTGTGTTTGAGTCATTTTTTGCTGTAAGTAACCTTTTATCCATATTCTATATGTAATTCCAATAAAAATACATGATTCAATTAATTGGACTTTGATAATATCTGTATTTGGTCTATCCTGAGAGCCTTATCTGGGGTGAGTATACGTGTGTTGTATCTGTTGTTATTTAAAAAAAGAAAAAACGGAGGCAGAGGGTTCCAGGAGGAGAAGTTTATTTAGGGCAGAGGAGAGAGCAGAGAGAGGTGGAGGTGGTGGCCGGCCATGACCACGCGGAGGGGGGAGGTGAGAGGGAAAGGGTCAGATAAGACCTTTAGGCTTGGGTCACAGGAGCAAGAGAAGCAAAGTTTCTCATAGCAGATCTTGATGAAAGAGACAGTCCAAGGTTCTAAACGTTTATTGTCATGGCAGAAAATGGATGTGCAAAACCATACCCCACTTCTCAGGGTACCTTTTACAGAGAGGAATATCTGGGAAGGGAAGCTTATTGGGTAAGCCCTCTGGGCTCTAAGTACCTTATTAGCATGGAGAAAAACTGTTTTGGGCCTATGTGACAGAGGACATGTTCATTTATGTGAGAAGTATGGCATGTGTTCCAAGTCAGGAGTCTGGTAGGGAATGGGAGCTGCCCAAGTAGAAAATGAAAGCCAATCTTTTCTGCAAACTTATGTATTGATAAACTTTACAATAAAAAATATTAAAATACAGAGATGGCTCACCACATGTTTTTTATGTTGTTTTGTTTATTTTTTGTTGTTGTGAGAGAAAAAACAAACAGAAGTATCAGAGGAAAAGACAGGACCTATATGGTTTGTATGGTTGTAACTTCCAGACTATTCAGTATGAGAAAAAGGAGGAAGAGTCATGAATTTAGGCTATATAAACTTTTATCTGCCCTTCATCAGTACAAACACCCTATGAGCTGACTCTTGACTTGGTGATATCAAAAACAAACAAAACAAAAACAAAACAATCTCACTTCACTACTCTGAGTTTCCACTGCTTTATTATGAAGTGAGAGAAAATGTCATGCTTCAAGAGAATATACTATACCTTGAGATTAAAACTTAATCTTTCTGAAACATTACTTTGACAAATATTTTATGAGAAATATGTTGTAGTCCCATACCAAAACTTTGAACTTGAATTTTCTTTCCAAGTTTAAAATTCTTTAAAGAAAACTTAAACTGACCAATAGGGCAGGGTGAGTAAAAGAGTCTCTTATTTTGCCTAACATATGGGACAAAATGAAAATGAATATTTGGTTTTTCTTTTGAAAGTCATATATTGAGGCACCACAATAGTAGAAGGGAAATTTCTTGTTATTTTGTCTTCTTGTTTTTTTCTGTCTCAGAGCTGAGGACCAAACCCAGGGCCTTGCACTTGCTAGGCAAGCACTCTACCACTGAGCTAAATCCCCAACCCCAGAAGGGAAATTTCTTAACTTGGAAATAAATGGACAATTAATTGATTCTTGTTTCTCGTGACTAACTTAGTTTTCTTATAGAGATGCTAATTTTGAAAATTTAAGGTTATCCATGTCAGATTATTTTCAAAGCAAGTGTTAAAAATTAGCCACACTGTTTCTTACTAAGCCCCTGCTGTTAGCATTCTGTTAAACTCCACCTCCAGAGTTAACCTGGCAACAGCTAGGTATGCTCCTCCCCGAAGCTACTTGGCAATGGCCAGGTAGCCCTGACCACTATTATAAGAGGGGCTGTCTGGCCCTCCTCTCTCTCTTGCTCCTTGCCCCTGTGACCCAAGCCTGCAGGTCTTATCTGACCCTTTCCCTCTCCCCTTCCCCTCCCCCTTTCCACGTGGTCTTGGCTGGCCACCTCTCTCTGCTCTCCCCTCTGCCCTAAATAAACTTCTCCTCCTGGAACCCTCCTGCCGCCGTTTTTCTTTTTTTTAAATAATAACACCTGCCATGTTGATCTGCTAAACATGCTCATTGTTCTGAGTTCTAATTCAGAAAAGCTAACTTTTTCTTTTCTTTTTTTCTGTATCTGTTTCATTTGGACACTGGACAAATCCTGGGAATGCTTTAACTGATGGTCTGGGCTTTCTCATTCGTTTTTGTCAATCCCTCTTCCTCCTCCTCCCCTTTCTTCCCCTCCTCCTCCTCTTCCTTCTCTTCCGCTTACTCCTTTTCCTTTCTTCCATGTTACTACAGCTGCCTGCCATTCTTCACTGCAAAAATATGACTCTCTTCCTCTTTGCACCTTCCTCCTCCTTGCAGAGATTTTTTTTTCAACTTACCCTGTTGATTTTTCTCTCAAAATCTAATAAAATTGGCCTCGAGCTAAAATAAAATAAAAAAACAATCAAAGAACAATCACAAATATCTTTTCCTCATGAGTCTTTAGTCAAACTTTGAAAGCAGATGAAGGATGATTATTTTTAAAGCATGGCAAATATTTCAAACATAAACAAATAAGAGAACAGTAATTTAGCTTGCCTACTTAGGCTACAAAGGTCAGGACAAGTACTGATTTCAAAGCTATGTGTACCTAAGACTGTGCTATATGAATAAATACAATTTTAAAATGAAACAAAGCATAGAATGATATAAAGAACATCCTTTCATTTCTAGTCTTATGTATTGTCCTACTGGGCAAAACACTCAAATTATGTAGCAAATATTCAGCAGGCACGGTGGTGGTGCAGAACTATAATCCCAGATAATTTAGAGACTGAGCCATGAGGTTTAACACATTAGATACAGCCTTGGCTACCAAGTGAGTTCAAGATTCATTAATTAATCATGTGAGCTTTCAGGTTAGAGAGTTAACTTAATGGTAGAGTATTTGTCCCACTTGCATGAGAGCCTAGGTTCAATGTCTAGAACTGTAAGAAAAAAAGAAAGAAAGAAAAACTACCATTAATAAAACTTCCAATTCTTTTTCTGTGATAAAGTTTAAAAATTAGTTGTGGTCATAACAGAGTTACAAAGTATAATACATCAGAGCATTTATTACTGGATATAGAGCAGTGGAAATTTGACTCTTGTGATAAAATATTTGATTTTAATGTATTTATGTTTTAATTCAAATAGTTACATATGACTAGCAGCTAAGGTAGGGATTGTATCCTGATACCCTAGTCTAGGACATGGTTTCGGGACTCACAGGTAAAGACTTACTTGAGTGAATCAAACAAGTCTGGAGAAAGATACCAAACACAATTGAAATTACCTGCTAACATTTTTGATTATACCAAAACCTAACACAGCTATAGCAAAAAACAGGTTACAGCTAAAAATAAATCAAGGACTTTACTGCTGATTTCACATTTTGCTGTTACATAGGTCAACCAAGAGAGCACTCACTGACTATATATTGCCACAAGAAAACTACAGAAAACTTACAGCTATCTATAAATATAATAGAGGACACTTACAATGACCAGAAACTGGAAAATCAATCTGCCTGTCTAGCACAAATTTATTGAGCAAATTCTTAAACAGGGTGGACTGTCTATGCAGGATTTTATATGTTCTTTTTACTATCTGGCTCAAATACACAATTATACATGAAATATATCTCCCTTTAAATAAACAACAAGAGTAGAATGATTTAGAATTTTAGTCAAGGGTTTGCTACCCACTGTTTTTGAACATCCTGAGGGTTTTTCTTTCATTTTATCTTGAACCTCATGTACAATTTAACCAGATGTGGAACTACTTACACTATTATAAGAAATTAATAATAGCAAATAAATTTTATACAGTTGAATTTAATTTTATTTTATATTTCTGTTTATATTAAGATTATAGATTCATATGTGATTGTAACATATAACATGGAAACATATTTTGTAAATTTTTCAAGTTTAAAACTTTGGTACTAGGAAAGAAAATTTCAATTTCCTTAGTGGTGATATGTAGTATATTATACCTAGAGGTATGTTTGTAATGATATATAAAGTATCTATCATTCATATTATCATTTATTTGTATTCCTGGGGGTGGATAGAGGCCCATACAATGTTTATCAGTTTTGTACATTCAAGTGTGCACAACCACAGTCAGATAAGGGCCAAACACACAACAATCTCATTTCTTCTTTCTAACCATACTCAACTCTCTTGTCCTTTACTCCATGACTATCTAGTAATATGTCTTCTACCTGCAAGATGTTTTGTCTTTAAACATTTTCATGAGGATGCCATATATGTATTACTGTTTATATTATCATGTTTTGTTGTGGAGTTATTCACCAGAGAAGACTGCTTGCACATGAATTTAAGCCAATAGAAAGTCTTTATTAGCTGACTGGCAACTGGGTGTTTGCAATCCCAGTATACCCTTTCTCAGGGAGAGCTTTTAAGCAAAAACAAACAAACAAACAAAACAAACAAACAAAAAACATGTTTTGTGTTGACATAATTCTATTTACAAGAACAATTAGCCAGAAACTACAGAAGCCAAAAAGCAAAGTTAGTACATTTAGAAATGTTCCCATTACTAAGGACTTTCATGGATTAAGTATTTATTCTGGTTTTGGCAGGTGATTCTGTTTAAGTGCTGAGTTTTACATCCAGAATGGTACTTTCGTTATAGAGTTAGTTGTGCTAAGGTTTCAGGATCTACTAAGGTCTGGAGCCCTGTTACATTCCCCATTGGTTTCAGTGAATGAGTCAAATCATGGACTCAATGCTGTTCTAAAAAGTATTCTTGGTCCAAAGGACAATTAATATTGATGAACTGAAACATAATTGGCCAGATAGTTTAAGATTTAAGGGCCTGCTGTTAATCTCAATCAGAATGAGAATTAAAGGCCCAGCTAGTGTTGATAACAGAGTAGTTAGCTAGGGGTACTAAGAGAACATAGACTGATATCAATTATCTGATATGTGTTTTCATCTTTTTTCTATTTTTGAAGTTTTTATTTTAATTTTCCAACCATGACAAGATTTTTTAAATTACTCCTGATCAATTAGCATAGAAATAACAGATTTCTCTAAAGCCATGCATAGTTTCCTTTATCTCATACAAAGGAAGTAAGTTTAAGCCTTTCCAATTATGTAAGATTATTTATACAAGGGAATATAAGTGTTGTTTTAATATTTCTAGGTCCTGATTAACTTGTCTACTTAGTTTGGAAAGCATCAGAAGAGGCATATTTTGGTTAACCATTGTTACATACCCACCAACTAGTCTTAGGGGTGTAGCAATAGTGCTGTTATCTAGATGAACACAAGCCTTAAAATGGGGTAGAGAGGCAAAGAGTGAATGGGTCTGGGGGCCAAATGAAGCCTTAATATTAATAGGTCCATAATCCAGAGACAGACAATTTGGCAACATCCATGGCTTCCATTTTCTTGACCTGTGTGTGGTTCATCCATGATGTAATACCAGCTATGCCTTAACAACCATAGGAGTGGAGAGAATCACTGTGTAGTCTTTTTCATTTGGTTTCAGTCCATTTGGTTACATGCCTAATACAGAGCCTATCACTGAATTGAAACAAGGAGAACTGGTGATGGACTTGGAGATTGGCTGGATCTCTTGTATAGTCCAATGAATAGCCTTTACGGAGGATTAAAGTCCCTTTATAATGACTTGAGAATAAGATGGTTAGAGAGTTTTGTCAGCTGCTAGTCTCTGAGCCTAGAAAGCAGCGGGGGAAGGCTTCAAATATAATCTCATAGTGGGTAAATTACTCTCTATAGTGGTATAGCAGGCATAAGCAAAGCAAAAGAAGGAGGCTTATCCATCCATTGCTGGACTCTAATGAGTTTTGTTAGACTTTCTTTAAATGTTGTGGGTTTCTGTGGTTTGTTTGTTTAGTTGTTTGTTTTTAACCTGCCCAGTACTCTGAGATCTATATGCACAACAAAGTTTTCAGTCTATGTCTAAAGCTTTAGCTATTAGTTGAGAAGTTTTGGCTATGAAAACTGGGCCATTGTCAGACCCCATTGCTAGGGGTATGGCAAATAAGAGGACCAGTTCTGAAGGAGTTTTGTTAGCTACTATGTGAGCATTTTTAGTCCATATGGGAAACACCTAGAAAAAGTATGTATAAAAACTAGCAAGGACTTTTATCTTCCCTGACCAAGCTAGGTCTTGGTGAAGTTTATTTTCCAGAGTTTGTCATGATGTTGGTCTCTCACCAGGACACCTTCCTAGGTAAGGGCTCTATGTTTTGGATTCACTTGAGCACAAACCTGACATTTGGCTGAGACATTTCTCCTTAAGTTATCCAGTCTAGGTCTAACATTCATTAGTCTGAAAACCTCAGAAAGTTTTGTGGATCCCAGATGAAGACCTAGTGAAGGTTTGCTATCAACAATCCTTGCCAGTTGTTTGTAGGAGAATATTTCCTTCTATAAATATGTGGGTTTGAGTTGTCCATTTTTAATTTACTGTGGAGCCTCAGGCAGTACCAGGTAGTGGTATGTTATCAAAATATCAATAGGCCATACCAGTCTTAGGGCCATTTTTCAGGAAAACCAGTTCAGCAGCCTAGCAATAGAGGACAACCATTTGTAAGGGAAAAAACAAATAGCTTCTAAGAAGGCCAAGATTAATTAATGTCATGTTTCCAGAGGTGAAAAGCTCTCATTCTCCATAGATCATACCTTGAACATGCCCAGCCATAAAAGCATACCAACGGATGGTCTTGTGTATATGGCGATGGACTTTCCTTTTCTCCATTTGTGAGCCTGGGTCAGATCAACTATTTCTGCTCTCTGGGCTGAGGTACCTAACTTGGGCCCAAATCATTTTAAAGTTACTACTGTAGCTCCCACTGCTTTCATCTTTCATCTCATGACAGTTGTGGATTGTGCACCTGAGTCATCAGGCCAGAAGGAAGCCCAATTGATGGTGGAGGGCTTCTCAAACCAGACTTGAGGTTAGCCTGGAGTAAGGCCTTGTACTGGGACACACTGTCATTAGACAGCTAGCATTTCGGTGCTCTTCTGAGGACCTCAGCCTTGTTGGGTAATAGGAGTATGAGATCATGACCCAGAGTTTACTTGGTTGCTTTCTTTTGTTAATCAGGCAACAGCTACCATAGCTCTTAGACAAGTGGTTCCATCCTATGGCTAGAGGGTCCAATTGTTTGGACAGGTATGTTACAGGACATTTCCATGGCTCAAATTTTAGGTTAAAACCCCTTTGTATTTTGTTTAGTCTCAGTCCAGATTAGGGGCTTAGGGTCCCTTTTTGTACTGGCTTACAGAGGCCTTGCTATTTCCACAAACGCTATCTATAGGTAGCAATATTCAGCTGCACTTAAGAACTCTTGAACCTATCTCTTACTCTTTGGAGTTGGGATCCAAAGAATAGTAGGAATCCTATGTTGGAACAGCCTCCTTTTGCCTCCCTTCAATTGGTACCCAAAATAGTAGCCTTCTATAAAGTTGGTCTTTCTTATCCATTCTTCTGTAACCCTAGATCTGTTACTCTTGCAGCAGTCCATTAGTAATCCTTTTATAATGTAACATCTGCTAGAAGAAAAAGAAACATGCATTTAGTGTCTTTAACTCCTGGATAACATCTTGCCCTCTGTAAACTTCTCACTGGGTCTATCCATTTAGGCAAATATGGATTGATTCACCTCTACAATGGGAGGTTGAAGTTTGCATCTTTAAGGTTAAAGACAGTGTACACCTATTTCTCTGGAAAAATCAACTCATGAGAACCAGTGATTCCAGGTTTCTTCATTGGCAGGAGAGGTGTATTCTAAGGTGACTGGCAGGGCACAAGGATGCCTGTCTCTTCAAGCCAGGTAATAAGGATGGCAATGCCCCCTCTGTTTTCAAGGTCATTGGGTATTATTTAATTTGGACAGGAGTAGCTGAACTAGTTGAGCAATTATACGAGCTGGTGGTGGGCCAATCCTGGAGGATTGGTTTCTGCCCATAACCCCAGGAATCTTTGTTGTCCATCTGAGAGATAGTCCAACTATATATTTGCTTGGAGTCAGAACTTTCAGCTAGGAGATACTTTTCTGACAGAGGATAAGACAGCAAAATATTGCTGGGTATTTGTAAGGCTAACTGTATCTCATCATCAAAGGAGACAGTAGCTTTCAGTTTGTGCAAAAGTTCTTGTCCCAATTAGTTCTCTCTTGTTAAACACCCTTTGAGCTACCTCCAGCAAATGGGACCTACTTATTATGTTTGAATATTTCTGATTTTTATAACTTTTTTCAACATTTCCCTGTTTAAGTGTATTTTGGGGGGTATTTGTCAAAGCAACAGAAAGCCGATTAGCACATAGATGGGGGGAAATGTCTAATACAATGTCCCTGGACAGAAGTGCTGAGAACCAATCACAGCCAACAATGACAGATCACATATTAATATTTATTGTTTGAAAACCTTTTTAAATATCCGGGGCCAAACAGGTGCCAAAGGAAATCTTTTAGCAGCTGTTTTTAATCTTCCTAAAAATGTAGCTACTGAAAATTGCCTAAAGTCTCCTTGGTCAGTGTTTGACAGAAAGGAAATTCTGTTTTGTCCAGGCTGTGCTGTTGGGGATGGATTCTCCTGCCATGTCCAGTGGCGATTTTGATATATATATCCTTTTTTCTTCAGAGAATGGTGAGTTTTACAAAACATTGGTTGAGAAGGAGACATTAAATATGAAAGAGAAAGAAATGGCACTTTCTTTTTTATTTTGGACTCAGTCCAGGGAAACTTTTTCTCTTCCTCAGGGAAGCTTAAAGCAGGCATGGAGAAGAGGGAATGCTCACCAAGAGGAGCTATTTCCCTCTCCATGTGTGTATTCCACTTAGATGCAAGGGGCCCTGGATGAGAGGCCAGCCCCTTCCCATCTCCAGTAAGGGACCAACTGTGTCAGCAGTGGTCAAGCAACTCAAGTGTTCTTGAAGTGGGACAGGTTTTTGTTTGTTTTTGGTTTCTCTGGTGACCTGGCATTTAATAATAAATATATTTTTATTTATAATATATAATTACATTTATATAATATATAATTGTATAGTATACAATATGCAATATACAATATTCAATACACAATATGTAATGTATAATGTAAAATATATAATTTATATAATATATAATATATAATCATACAATATATAATATACAATATATAATATATAATAAATATATAATATATAAATAAATAATAAATAAAATATAATAAATATATAATATAATATATAATCCTGACTGAGGTAACCCAATCATAAAAGAACACACATGGTATTCACTCACTGATAATTGATTGATTATACAATGGAATATTACTCAGCTATTAAAAACAATGAATTTGATAAATTCTTATATAAATGGATGGAACTAGAAAATATCATCCTGAGTGAAGTAACCAATCACAAAAGAACATACATGGTATTCACTCACTGATTATTGGATTTTAGCCCAGAAGCTCGCAATACCCAAGATTCAACTCACAGACCACATGAAGCTCATGAAGAAGGAAGACCAAGTGGGGGTACTTCGGTCTTCTTAGAATGAGTAAACAAAATACTTAAGGGAGCAAATATAGAGACAAAGTGTGGGGCAGAAACTGAAGAAGGGGCCATCTGGAGACCATTCCACCTGGGTATCTAACCCATGTGCAGTCACCAACGGTAGATGCTGATGGGGATGTCAGGAAGTACATGCAGACAGGAGCCTGATATAGCTGTCTCCTTAGAGGTCTGCAAGAGTCTGACATATTCAGAGGCAGATGCTCACAGCTAACCATTAAACTGATCATGAGGTTCCCAATGGAGGAGTTAGAGAGAAGGAGCTGAAGGAGCTGAAAGGGTTTGTGTTCCCATGAGGAGAGCAATAATATCAACCAACCAGAGCCCCCAGGGTCTAAACCACCAGCCTGGAAGCACATGGGGATGGACCCATGGCTCAGCTGTATATGTAGGGAGGATGGCCTTGTCCGGCATAGGTGGGAGAGGAGATCCTTGGTCCCATGAAGGCTGGACGCCCAGTGTGGGGGAATTCTAGGTGGGGAGGTGGGAGTCAGGGGTGGGTGGGGCACATCCTCATAGAAGCAGGAGGAGGGGGATGAGATAAGGGGTTCCTGGGTGGGGGGAATATGGGGTAAGGGGATAATATCTGAAATGAAAGTAAAATATCTAATAAAAATAATTATAATTAAATAAATAAAATAATAAAAAGGACTTAGTTCCTCAACAGGAGGGGGCAGAAGTTCTACTCTGGGTAAGAGCAAGTTCTCACACAGAGAAAGCAATATAGGGAAACAAACATGACAGAAATATATAGAAAAGACATACAGACACAGACACAGACAAACACACACACATACACACACACATAAAGTACAAGCAGTCGTGGCTACCACACATTCATACACTTGAACAGAGAGAATTCAGTGACATCTCAGATGATCACCAGTTACTTCTGACCTCTTTTATGTGTCCAAATAGAAGATACTTCAATCAGATTTACCTTCAGAGGTGATAGACCTGGCCACTTTCTAATCTATTTCCTTTTGAGGTTGAGGTGTCAGACTCCCCCAACAGCTAGGCAGAGATTGATCAAAGGGCACCCCTTAGTGCCTTTGATCAAGGGCAGCCTGACCTCCACTCTCTTTTTCAATCTTTCTTGACCATTCCCCTGTCTCAGGATCTTTTTTGACTTGATTCTTCAGGGTTGGGGAGATAACCTGGGGATCACTTTTCAGAAGAGAAGGGAGGGGGATGGGAGGAGGGACTCTGTGAGGGGAAAATTGGGATGTAAAGCAAACAAATAAATAAAATCACACACACACACACACACACACACACACACACACACACACATGGAATCTTGATATGACCTCCAGAAATGCTGTAGGATATTATCAGAGAAGACTGCTAATCAGGGACTACATTAGGTGGTCAGGATCTAATGTAGTCCCAAACCTTTATCAGTACAAGCTTTGAAGCACAAACACCATATCTGGACTTGTCATACTTCAGTTAATAAGTACAGTTAGTCAGAAGCAGAACCACAGAAGCCAAAAAGCAAGATTAGGACATTTACAGACTTTCCCATAACGATGAATTTGATGGATTATTAGGTCTTTTGTTTAGTTTTGGCAGGTGCTGCTGGATATATGCTGAGTTTTGCCGTCTGAATTCATCATGGAGACAGTTATGCTAAACTCTCTAAGCTTGCAAAGGTCTGTGGCTCTGTTGTAGTTTGACACTTTCTAATACTCAGAGTGTCACTAGGAGTTTACATCTATCATTCATTCTCATTTGGAGTAGTATTTTAGTATGTATGTATTATAGATTGTTTATTTATCACTGAGTGAGTTGTACCGGATTATTTCAGGATTTGATTAATGGGAGTAAAACTCATATTTGAAATACTCAAATATGCAAAAAAGTTTGTGTTTCTTTAGAATGAATGCTCATCAACTTGTGAATTGCATGGTAGTTGTGATTTGTTTAATAAACATTTTCAAAACTGTTTTATAGAGTGTTTGCAAAATTTTAAATTCTCACTAAATATTGGCAGAGTTTGGTAGCTCAGGCCTATTAAACCATACTATTCTGGAGGCTAAGGCATGAGGATCAAGGGCTGCCTGGACTACAAAGTGGTCTAATCAGTGTGACATTATCTTAATATGTTTTAAAAGTGAAAACAGGACTGGAGAAAACTCAGTGGCATACTCAGACATTCAAGGTATGTTCAATCACCACTACCACAGATGAAGAAGACATGTTAATATTATCATGTGGCTTTATTTCCTCATCAGAATCTGATGTTTTCATATTTTTTCATTTGAAAATGTACTAATCAGGTGTTTTGTCACCAACCAGATCACCATCAAATACATTATTCCCTATTACAACTTAACAATGTATTTATTCTATACTTTTACTTGAATCAGCATTCTGTTTTTATATAAAATATTTACTCAGCAAATGATACTCACTGAATAGCTTTCTAGTTTCTAAATAATTAATGTTTTGTTTCTATATGCTTAAAATTCTTTTATTTTAATCTCTTTTTATTCTAAGAAATCCCAATTGTCTAAATTTCTCAAAATTGCTTCATAACACAAAACTCATAAGGTTTATTTACTCATCTTTGTTTTTAATTTTTATATTAATCCAATAGTTTGACCTTATCAAAAACACTGAAATGCTGGCCTAAAGGCCACTGACACTGTTCTCCTTATTAAAAGCCTTCATTTTAGTCAACTCTGGCTGCCTTAATAGACACATTGTTTTCACTAAGCTTGCTCTAAAAGAAGAATCCTGCCAGGCCATGTCAACATGGGCTGCCCCTGGATTTGAGACTGGCATTAAGTGTTTTCAAATTATATTGCTGACATTTGCCACCTAGTTCTTAGTTCCCTTCTGACTCCCACCCCAAGGCCTTGGGTCAAACCATTGAAGGGCGAGTTACTGCTACTGCGCATGCGCGAGCTCCTGTTGCCAGAGCTGGTCTAAGGGAGGGTTTTAAGGTCTGGAATGAGAGTAGCACAGTCCCCTGGCTTGTGGAGCAAGCAGCAGATACACGTGGGGGCGTGGTCGGGCGGACGAGCACTGGAGACTTCTGCGTGAGAAGGCTGGGGCCAGCGAGAATGGTCCAGCCCATGCCGCGCGAGATTCCAATAGTCATTTCGGGTGCTTGTTACCTAGCTACATCTGTTGTCCTTCGCCAGTTGGGGTTGGTCTAGTCCGCAGCTGGTTGCGGCTGTCTAGAGGCCGCAATGGATACAGAGCGGGTCCGTAGCCCTCGGGAAGTAATACCCCAAGAAGGAAGTTCAGCTGCGTGTAAACCCGTCGGAGCTGAAGTTCCAGGATGCAGTATCTGGGAAGTGTACCGCCTCCCTCTTACTGTACACAATTTGGGCCGTTGGAACCAGAAGGTCAGGTTTCAAGAGCCATCAAAGCCACAGGTGACACCTTAAGGGTACTGAAAGCTTCTGGGTAGCCTCTGCACTTGAGCATGCCTTTGGCCAAATATCAAAATCTATGCTACTGAGGAACTGGGGGAAGGATTTCATTTGGTGAGGGGAAGCAGGGGAGAGAAAAAGGAAAAGGAGAGAGGAGGAAGAAATGTGTGAGGAAGTAAAAAGTAGAGACAGGAGAGGGGATAGAGGAGAGAAACTCAAAGAGGGACTAAAAGGAGGGGAGGAGGAAGACTGAGAGGAAAGGAGAAAGGCAGGGAAAGAGGGAGGGAGAGTAGACAGAAGAAGAATGAGAGGAAGGAAAAGAAAGGGAGGGAGAGAGGAAGGGAAAGAGGGAGGGAGAGTAGACAGAAGAAGGAATGGGAGGAAGGAAAAGAAAGGGAGGGAGAGAGGAAGGAAGGAGAGTGGAAGGGAAAGAGGGAGGGAGAGTAGACAGAAGAAGGAATGGGAGGAAGGAAGAGAAAGGGAGGGAGGAAGGGAAGGAGAGTGGAAGGGAAAGAGGGAAGGAGAGTAGACAGAAGAAGGATTGGGAGGAAGGGAAGAGAAAGGGAGGGAGAGAGGAAGGGAAAGAGGGAGGGAGAATAGACAGAAGAAGGAAAGGGAGGGAGAGAGAGGAAGAGAAAGAGGGAGGGAGAGTAGACAGAAGAAGGAATGGGAGGAAGGAAGAGAAAGGGAGGGAGAGAGGAAGGGAAGGAGAGTGGAAGGGAAAGAGGGAGGGAGAGTAGACAGAAGAAGGAATGAGAGGAAGGAAGAGAAAGGGAGGGAGAGAGGAAGGGAAGGAGAGTGGAAGGGAAAGAGGGAGGGAGAGTAGACAGAAGAAGGAATGGGAGGAAGGAATGAGAAAGGGAGGGAGGAAGGGAAGGAGAGTGGAAGGGAAAGAGGGAAGGAGAGTAGACAGAAGAAGGATTGGGAGGAAAGGAAGAGAAAGGGAGGGAGAGAGGAAGGGAAAGAGGGAGGGAGAATAGACAGAAGAAGGAAAGGGAGGGAGAGAGAGGAAGAGAAAGAGGGAGGGAGAGTAGACAGAAGAAGGAATGGGAGGAAGGAAGAGAAAGGGAGGGAGAGAGGAAGGGAAGGAGAGTGAAGGGAAAGAGGGAGGGAGAGTAGAAAGAAGAAGGAATGGGAGGAAGGAAGAGAAAGGGAAGGAGAAAGGAAGGGAAGGAGAGTGGAAGGGAAAGAGGGAGGGAGAGTAGACAGAAGAAGGAATGGGAGGAAGGAAGAGAAAGGGAGGGAGGAAGGGAAGGAGAGTGAAAGGGAAAGAGGAAGGGAGAGTAGACAGAAGAAGGATTGGGAGGAAGGAAGAGAAAGGGAGGGAGAGAGGAAGGGAAAGAAGGAAGGAAAAAAGGAAAGGGCAGGGAGATGGAGGGAAGGAGAAATAATGATGAAAAGTGGGAGATAGAGAGAAAAGGAGGGAGGGAGAAAGGGAGGGATTGGAGAAAACGCCTTTGCTTCAAGTTCAAGGTATTGGGGAGTACTAGGTAGGACAAAACTGATAGGAAATATGATTCTCCATATTGTGTTTGGAAAGGCTCTCATTCTTGGTTTTATTTTTAATTGACAGAAAGTTACAGATTTATGAAGCATTATGCATACAATGATGATTACTACCTACTTGTAAGAAATCCATTTCTGTGTGCCATGTCTTCATGATTCTGAAATTGTCTTAAAACCCTAGGAGAAAAAAACATTGAAGTGTTATTGTTAATTGCCATCTGAAACAAAGTTCTTGATTCCTTCAGGAATTAGTAATTGAGGCATTAATGGAAAGTTTTGTGTCATACTCTAAGTATTTGTTGGGTGTCTACTATAGATAGACATACCCTATAGGTCTAGGAACTTAAATGGGCATTTTAATACAGTCCCAATCATCATTCCCCATAAATGTATACAATGATCATTTATCAGTTTAAAGTTTAAAAAATTTTTTTTTAAAGCTAGGTGGGATAAGATCTATGCTTGATAATAATGAACACTCCCTAACTATAGTTGCTTGTAATAATTCCTTATAAAGAACTAATACTGTTGATTTTATCTTTTTTCCACAAAAGTTCAAATTGTTGTTGACCAGTCTGGATAAGGAGCTTGCTTCTGGTCTTCAGATGACAGCAATGGTGGAATATCATCCTAATAAAAATGAAGACATGTTTGATCACATCCTTATTTCTGTAGGAAATAAAGTCATAGATATTCCTCTAATTGGGTATGTAATTGGCACATCTCTTTCTTATAAGAATTTTGTTGTTACTAAATAACTTAAGAGCATCCTGAAGAGTAGAGCTTATGCTCTAAATATAAACTAAGTATGTCATGAGATTTGTTCCTATGTGACAATGAATTTTTAAAAGATATCTGAAAATACATACTACATATATGCCATTTGTGAATACATTAAATTATAGACACATGTAACAAATCAAATATGTTTGTATAGTGATCTTGTTTTAGACCCCATACATGTTTTGATCATCCTGATACAGAGTTCCCCGTGAAGAGAGACCTCAATTGAGATTCTTTACTATCCTGTAGTCAAGTCTGTGGGTGTGTTTTCTTGATTAATGATTGGTGTGGGTGGGACCAGTTCACTTTGGGCAGTGCCTCCCCTGGTCAGATGATCATGGGTGTTTAAAAAAGCAAGCTCAGCAAGCCATAGGGAGCAAGTCAGTAAGTAGTGTTCCTATGTGCTTCCTGCCTCTGCTCTTGCTTGAGTTCTTACAGTCAGCCCTCAGTAATAGAGTAGGATCTGGATATGTACACCAAATCAATCCTTTACTCCCTAAGCTGTTTTTGGTCAGTGTTTGCTTTATCACAGCAATAGAGTGTAACTATAATATTTCCCAAATATTCTCTTATAGTATCAGTCCTTTCTTCAATTTAACAGATTTTATATGATTCAAAGTATTGAAGTCAGTTCATCCTTTTTAACAAGTTTCAAAACATTTAATGCTTTATGTGGAGATTCCAAAAGGAATGTCAAAACTGTTAGACTAACACTAAATTGAAATAAATGAGTAGTCTTTCAAATGATGTTTATATGTTAAAGTCTATTTGTCCTTGTTAAAAATAGGGTGTATTATAACTTACATATTTTATTGTATGACTTTTTCTATTGACAACAGTGTTATCAGTGGACCCATAGAGAAACTGAAAAGGCTTTTTAGGAGTTAAAAGTTTATATAAAGTGTGTGTGTTTGTGTGTGTGTGTGTGTGAGAGAGAGATGGGGGGGGTTGAAGAAGAAGAAGAAGGAGGAGGAGGGGAGAAGGAGGGGGAGAGAGAGAGAAGGAGGAGGAGGAGGAGGAGGAGCGGGGGAGGGGGAGAGAGAGAGAGAGAGAGAGAGAGAGAGAGAGAGAGAGAGAGAGAGAGAGAGGTCTCCATAGACCTAACAATGAAGATGTTACTAGTTGGTTAAACATAATTGTGTGTTTCTTTTCTTCTCTCTTAGGCTGATTCCAGTCTGTAAACTGGAAATTGTGCCAGTAGTTGATTTTGGCACATTGGTTGCCAATAGTAAAGTGCATTGTAAAGAGATTTCTATTATTAATCATGGCAAAGCTCCAGGTAAATATTTTGTGTCATATAAGTTCACACATTTAGAAGAGTTACTATTGTTATTTTAAATGTGCATATTGTATATATAATAGGTTTTCTGAGTCATCAAGAAAAGAAAAAAAAGTCTATCATTTGAAATAGCTGAAAACCAAAGTCCCTTAACTGTTGTGACTATAAAGGATAAATACCCAATCACACAGGAAATTGAACCTGCCTCTTAAAATCTGTATTAACACAACGTCTTTGTTACATGACTGGTGATTTTCCTGAGAATGAGAGGCAGAATGATGTCCTAGAAGTAATGTTATTATTAGGCTTATCCAGAGACTCAACTTGACCTCATTGCCTTACTAGCTGTATCATATGGGACAAGTGTTTTCTTGTTTGTTTTTTGTTTTTTTTTTTTTGAAACTTTGAATGGTTTTTATTTTTTTTTTATTTTTAAAATTTATTTATTTTAAACTCCAAATTTTATTCCCTTTCTGGTCCACCCTTTGACTGTTCCACTTCCATACCTCTTCCCTGCTCCCCTGTTTCCAAGAGGAAGTCCCCACCACCTACCCCACCAGATCTCTAAACTTCGTGGGGCCTCCAGTCTCTTGAGGGTTAGGTGCATTTTCTCTAACTAAACTCAAACCTGGCAGTCCTCAGGAGATAAGTGCTTTTAAAGAAATGGAATTTGAGATTTCCTTATTCATAAGGAGAGAATAGTAAATATATGCCGGTTACTTAGGTATATACCTAATTTTTTGGTATAATACCTATTTCATTGTGGACATGAAATATTTCTTCTCTTTGTCATACTCAACTTGGTATTCACATCATGGTTCCTTGAAGGCTTTTAATAATTTATTCACTTGTCACTGCAAGAATGCTTTTCTCCAGATTAGATTATTTTTAGAATTTTTTTATTGTGGCCCAGATGTTTTCATAAAAGTATGTGTTGTCAGGTACAGTTTTTATTGATGGGAGACATGGATATAGTCTGTCATTGTTTTGATTAGATGGTCAGCAACATTACATGCAAAATTGCTTTGTCTCCCAATCTAACATGAGTACTAATAGTACTCATTGTCTCCCTGAGATTACATGATGAATACATAAGGAGATCTTAATTCCAATCCTCTTTACTTCTATATTGTTTTATCTTAGCTGCCCATGAATTATTAACACAAAGCCAATCTATCCCATTACATATTTCTTCAAAGGATATACAAGTATAAAATTGATAGCTATTTCTATTTGAATCATATTCATTTAGTTAATTGATGGGTGAATAATATTCATTGCATGGGAGCACTAAGAGACTATTAGTTTCATTTTCAGTTTGATTCCAATATGAAGAATAGAGTTTCTTGAGGCAAGTGGTTAAGGCTGAAGACTGGTAATTTTTTAGAGTAATGATATTTGATTAAAAAATAATTTGCTTTTCACTTCTTTATTAACTTATTCATTCACAATCATTTAGGGATTAAGTAAAAAATGATATATCCATTTTAGTCTATAGTCTCCCCAAGTTATAGTTGTATTATATATGAAATTTCTCTGAATTAAAATTCAGATTTAATTTTAATGGAATATTAGTATATTTTTTCAATGACACAAATGAAAACTGTAGACCAGGGTAAATATTTTTTGTTAATAAAATCAGTAAAGCACTAACTGAAAACTGGTTTTCTGGATGTGAAATTGGCCATGTTTCACACTTAATTGTTTCATGTAGTAATTGGAAAAACATTGGCAAATAGTTGATTTTTCCCAAGCATCCACTGCATACTTTAGAGATCAAGACAGTTTATCTAAGTCTCTGATTTCTTATTTGTAAAATGAATATAAGTAGTTGAACATACAGATTAGAACAAGGATAGGAGATCACGCATGTGGATATTCAGAGCTCTTAGTCAGTACCTTCCCCAAATGAATAGACAGTACTTTTAGCTCCTGATGAAGTATGAATTGTAGTGCTGGATTCAGATTTGTTTGGTGATGTCAGTATTTGTAATTACAGTAAAAGCTATTATTTTTGTTCCACAGTGGGCTATCTGTATAATATGTATGTATTTTAAGTATCTTAACTATAAACTGTGTCTCTTACTCTCCTTAGGGATGTTTAAAACAGAATACCAGGGCCAGCTACCTATTGTCATTTCTCCAAGTAGTGGTACTGTAAAGGCTAAATCATCAATGGTCATCAAAGTGGATTTCTGTGCAGACCAGGCCCAAATTGTAAATGAAGTGGCAAGGTAATATATCGTACCTTTTTTGAAAGAGAAATGCTTATATGGAACTCAAATATTCCATGTTTTCTTCTTTCAGATTGCTTGCTTGTTTGTTTACCAACCCTCCATTTTTTTCATTTGCTAGTAGTTTATTTAGTTATTCCTATATGTCAAGATATACAAGTATAGATCCTGCTTGTCAGTGGAAAGTACTTGAGAACAACAGCATATGCATACACATAACAGCAGCTTGTGGATATGAGTGAATGATCTAAGGATTCCACTAACAAATTGGTAGTTGAATCACACACTCATCACTAATTAAGATCTAGGTAACACATATGTCTGGAGTGTATGTGTGTGTGAGTGTGTGTGTGTGTGTGTGTGTGTGTGTGTGTGTTTGGATTACATAAGTTATTTCAGGAAGAGAAAGTAGCAGATTTGAAACTTTAGGGATAACTGTACTCTCTATTGAAGGATCAGAGGCAAGATAAAGTTGAAGAAGTACAAAGGACTGATGCAAGGTGAGATTTAAACAAATGAATGGCACAGGATCTAGTAAAGAGTCTGTGGGGCAGCATTTTTCTGAAATTTGCCTCAGTTCATTTATACATGGAATGTGCAATTAATACACTGAGTGACCACTTGTAGGTAAAGTGTAAAGAATCATTGCACCTCACATAGTAATGAAGATGTCTTATAAAACTTCTTTGAGTTTTTGTAAGTCTTTTGTTGTCTTTACGTGTGTGTGTGCGCACATGTGCTGCTACATTGCATATAAGATGTATTTCTTGCTGAAGGCCACAGTTGTGGTTTTTGAGATACAGTTGTGAGCCTGATATGAGGTTAGGGTCGATTTTGAAGGATGAAAACTAATCTGAGGATCAGTTTGCCTTTCAGAAAGTCACAGAAACACCAGTGAATAAATCAGATCAGGCAGTATAAAGAGGACTTGACAGTCTGACTAGATATTATAAAAGCAAAGCAAAGAGGCAGTAGGAAAGGGCAGAGCTAAGGCTCAATAGGGAAAGCTGAGAGAAGTGTGGAGAGCTGAGGTATTTTCTTTTTTTTTTTTTTTTTTTTGGTTTTTCGAGACAGGGTTTCTCTGTGTAGCCCTGGCTGTCCTGGAACTCACTCTGTAGACCAGGCTGGCCTCGAACTCAGAAATCCGCCTGCCTCTGCCTCCCAAGTGCTGGGATTAAAGGCGTGCGCCACCACCGCCCGGCTTGAGCTGAGGTATTTTCTACAAGCCTGTTTAACTCATTTGATGAGATAACAAAAAAAGGAGAAAAGATGTGCAGAAGTGAGATGGTGGGACGAATTTCATTTTCAGAATCATCATGGAGTTTGTGGTTTTGGCTTATTAGATTTACTTGTCCTAAGATCCTGAAAGAAACTTTATCCAGAGGAGTTGGATACAGGGTACTTGTGGTATATGTGGTGGCAAAAACAGTACTGAAAATTACACTGAAAAGAAGAGCAGAAGATGAAAGAGTAAGAGAGAAACAAGTAGTTTACAGAGGAGCCATGGTTTAGAACAAAAGTTAGATCATGCATGAGTGAGTTAGAATGAAAGTCTAGGGAAGTGTGTGATGTCCAGAATCTAAGGAAGGACAGACATGTTGAGATATGGTGTGGATAATGCTCACAATTATAGAAAAATGTAAATGAGTGTTTTGATGATAGTTTAGGAGTAGCCAATCATTTATGGTATCTGCTGGGGTTGATAAGAAAGGAATAAATACGTGAAAAGAAAGCTAACTGAGAACTGAAATTAGTTTGAGAAACCAAATTTTTTTGTAAACTCTTTTTTTCTTTAGCAATTTTTTTCTGAGATAGTTTTTATTTAGGGAATTGTGGTATTTGTATATGGATGAAATTTTTAGGCTGGGTCTGAATTGGAATGGAGTCTTGGAATTATTGAGCTAATCTTACAAATCATATAGCTCCTTTATTTATGAAATAAACAATGATATGAACATTTAATTGACTCTGGTGTCATATCATTAGTTTTATAACTTTGTTGTTTCAAGTACAGACTAAAGTCACACATATATTTCACTTTATAGGATCTGATAAACTGGCAGCATATGAAAGGAACCCCCCTTAGTCTTCTGAGTTAGTTATATTCATTTTAAAAATTTTGATTCAAATACTTAGAAGAAAATAAACATATAAATTTAAATGAAAATACTTACACATATACTATTCTTATTTTCTTACAGAGTGACTTTGCAAGGCCGTCCTGATACGTTCTTGAACATCAAAGTGCATGTGGTTGAACAGATAATCGAATTGTTTCACATGAATAGTGAAAGGAAATTGGAATGTATACGGTTTGGTTCTGTGTTCTTTGGAACATCAAAACTTGAGCACGCACTTCTGTATAACAATAGCCCTGAAACCGTAAACTGGGTGGCAATAATGCAAGATGATTGTGTTGGAGAAGAGCTGGTAAGTGAACTGAGCTGAAGTGCCACATCATTAAACCAGATGAGTGCTTCTTGCAAATCACTAACTAACTCAATTCTCAAGTTTTGACTTGGATCATGTGCCTTAGATAAATTTTGGTATATGCTATTTTATAGACAAATATTCTTCATTTTCTACATTCTGAAAATTTTCAAAACTTTTAAAAATATGTTACCTACTTTAATATGATTTTGTGTCTTATGTTACAGGGTGCAAATATTCATCAAAGGACAGATATTGCCTTAAATAATCTCTCCTACTTAAACAAAATAAAGAAAATAGATATGACTGATTTTATGTCCTGCATTCCCAATGAAGGGACTTTACTCCCTTATCAAAAGATTGTCATTACATTTTGTTTCAGCCCAAAGTAAGTAAAAGTGAATTAAATTGTAATGTCAATTATTAATGAAAATTATAGTAACTACACACTAGCCAGACTTGTTTTATCTCATAGTGAAACATGTTAGAATACAAAATATGATTTTTCTTACATTTCTAAATATTTCTAGCATGTTTAACATTTCCAATATTTATAAGCATGATATCCAATAGTTTATATTAAATTAAAAACAATGTCCTAGAAGTAGTGGAACTTAGTGGTGGAGTTAAACTTTAAGTTTGTTTTAGATTGCATAAATTGATTTGTACAGCCCAGAACTTGGTGTTACTGCAAGAACAGTCATGTGCATACAGTATTTTATACATGCCATCAGATAGGAAATTATGCTATTACCGGGATAAAATTCTTTTTTTTTTTTTTTTTTTTTTTTTGAGACAGGGTTTCTCTGTATCGCCTTGGCTGTCCTGGAACTCACTCTGTAGACTAGGCTGGCCTCGAACTCAGAAATCCGCCTGTCTCTGCCTCCCAAGTGCTGGGATTAAAGGCATTCGCCGTTCGCCACCACCACCAGGCTCTGGATAACATTCTTTCTGACTGAATCCCATCAATGTTAAACCAACAGCATACCTTAGTATGTTTGTGTGTAAATAACCTACCTAACTGTAACAGTCTTTCTCTGTGAGAGGGTCATGTTCAGTGTACTTCCATTATAACATTGTCACTTAGTGATATGTTATGTTTTTGAAGCCTGAATTGTGTTTTAATTTAGGACAGTGTGATGGTTAGTTTTAATTTATCAACTTGATAGAACCTAGAATCACTAGGGAATCTCAATGAATGATTCATTACTTACATCAGGTTGACCTATGGTCATGTATATGGAGGATTGCCTTAAGTGATAGAGGCACCCTTTCTGAAAGTGGGTTGCACTATTCTCTGTTTTTGAATCTTATGCTGTATAAGAGTAGAAAAACCTTACTGACTACTATAAACACATGTGTTTATTTCTCTCTGCTCTGCACTGTGACTATTATGGGACTTTACATTTTTGCCTTGACTTCTATGCTTTGATGGAATTTGACCTGGAATTGTGAATCTTTATCTTTCCTGCTGCTTCATTATATCAACAGGGAAAAACAAAAGAAAACAAAACATACAAACAAACAAAAAAATAAAACAACAAAAACCTAAGGCAGAAATCTAATCAATAATTACTGTACTCATATAATCAAAATTGTCTTAATGACATTTTGTGAAGGAAGTTTCTTAAGGAAATCTATAAGATTATGTTCAACACACACAAGATTACTATGTTATTTTATGTGTATGTCTGTGTTTCTTATCTGAATGTGTCCATTATTATGAGTCATCTAGTATGGCTGCTGGGAACCAAGTCTATAGGTCATGCTAACTGTTGAGCCACCTCTTCAGCCTCCTGCACCCTTATGTACTTCAACAAATCCAAGTGTTCTTTCCTATGACAGCATTTTAACCTTATTTGGGAGTCTAGTATGGAAATTTAGGTGTGAATGTTTGAAGTCGTTGTTAAATATGTTGTGAACATCGCTTATACTCCAATTTAATATTACACATCAGCTTTTTGTGTTTTCAACTATCCACTGGCAGAAGAGATAACATGTAGGTAAGCTAGATAAATATAGTCAATGGCCAACCCTATGGGGTAATCTATCTATACCTTTGTTCCTGAATCTTTCTTTTGTTTCCATCCTTCCTTTACATTTCTCTAGGTAGTTTTGACTCATATCAAATCATGTTCTCTAATTACTTGTCCACTATCATGAACATGATTGGTAATATAAATTTAGATGACTAGAGAAAACAAATACATAACAGAGGTTACTACTGGGGTGATATGTGTTATTATAGAATCCTTAGCTACAAAGAATTCTTCGTGGACAAAAATATACTGTGGCATGTAATGTAAGTTTTGGAAAATTGGTATACTTAAGTTAGTTTTGTCTCAGAAATATTTGTATTAATTAATTTTTTCCCTCAGCTTTCTGCTCTGAAATCTTCCTTTGTTAGTTAATTTAGGAAATGGGTAACAGCTGTATTTTTACTCGTTTCCATCTGCTTGCATAGATTTAAGGATTAGGTTAAAAATTTATACTGACAAATGACAAAAATATGTCACTTCTGCCTTAAGAATAATGGATTGTGATATTTACAGGCTAGTAGTTGATATTAAAAAGGACGTTGGACCTTCACATAGGCAAGACTATGCTCTCTTTGTGAGATTTGATTTTGTGGGAAGTAAAGATGGATTTTTGAGAGATGATAACTCTAACACCATGAAAAGTAAGTATAAAGTTAACAAGATTATTAATTAAATGCTGTCATTTTGCAGAGAGCAGTCCCTTATCTTAGAAACATGTGTTGTTTAGGATTTCCATGGGATTCCTTGGCCAACAATTTAATTGAATGCTATTTTTCTTTTTCAAAAATAAGATGTTCCTATGTGTGTGGATTTATGTCTAGGTCTTCAATTTGATCACACTGAAAAGAGTATCTGTTTTTAATGCCAGTACCATGTGGTTCTTACTACTTTAGCTCTTTAGCTTTGTACTACTACATGATATGCCTAATGGTGAGACCTTCAGCACTTCTTTTATTGTTCAGTTACCCTGGTGTGTGTGTGTTTTTCCATATATAGTTAAGAATTGCTTTTTCAAGGTCTGTAAAGAATTGTGTTGGAATTTTGATGGAGATTGCACTGAATTTCTAGATTGCTTGTAGTAGAATGGCCAGTTTTACCATGTTAATTCTGCTGATCCATGAGTATGGGATATCTATCCATAATCTAATATCTTCTCCAGTGTCTTTCTTCAAAGAATGAAGTTTTTTCATACAAACCTTTCAAATGCTAAGTTAAGCTTATATCAAGATATTTTATATATTTCAGGCTACTATAAAATATGTTGTTTCCCTGATTTATTTGTCCATTGTCGTTTGTTTATCACGGGGCCACTGATTGTTTTGACTTAATCTGAAAGTCTTTATCAGCCATAGGAGTACCCCAGTGGAATTTTTGGGGTGGCTTGTGTATGTTATCATAATAAACAAAATGCAGTACATTGATTTCATCCTTTCTAATTTTTATCCATTTTAATTCCTTCAGTAGTCATATTGTTCTAGCTAAGACTTCAGGTACTGTATTGAATATATATGGAAAGAGTAGACAGCCTTGTCTTGATCTTTAGTGGAATTGGTGTGAGTTTTTCTCTATTTAATTTGGCTGTAGGCTTGCTCTATATTGCCTTTATTATATTTAGGTTTGCCTCTTGTATCGCTAATCTCTCCAGGACTTTCATCATGAAGAGATCTTGTAGTTTTCAAAGATCTTTTCAGCATCTAATGATATGATCATGTGTATTTATTTCTTGTAGTTTGATTATATGATGCATTACATTTCTTGATTTTTGTATATTGAGCAATTCCCGCATCTCTAAGATGAAGCCTACTTGATCATTCTGGATGATCTTTTGGATGTGTGATGCCATGTATTTTGCAAGTATTTTATTGAATAGTTTTGCAATTATCTTCATAAGAAATATTGATCTGCAATTCTCTTTGTTGAGTCTCTATGTGGTTTGGGTGTCAGGGTAGCTGTGGCTTCATAAAGTGAATTAGGCAATGTTCCATCTGCTTCTCATTTTATGGGATTATTTGAGGCGTATTGACATCAACACTTTCTGGTAGAAAGCTGGACTAAAACCCTCTGGCTCTGGTTCTTTGTCATTGGATAACTTGTAATTGCTATTTCTATTTCTTTAGGGGTTATAGGTAGATGTAAAATATTTATTTGATCCTGATTTAACTTTGGTAAGTGGTATCTGTGGTCAAAGCTATTTGCTTTTTGTTTGTTTGTTTGTGTGTTTTTTTTTTTTTTTTTTAGATTTTTCAATTTGAGTTACAGGCTTTTAAATTATGTACTTATGATTCTCTAGAGGAGGTACTAGTTACCTGGTCAGTATATAATTTAAACTATACTAGTGTTTCTTTTGCAAACTTGGGTTTGGGGAATAGATGTTAAGAATTGAAATGCCTTTTGGTGGATTTTTTCTTTGATGAGTATGTTGTGTGTTTCCCTATCTCTTTTGATTAGTTCTGGTTAGAGGTCTATTTTGTTACATATTAAAATGGCTATACCAGCTTGTTTCTTAGGTCCATTTGCTAGATATTGCTTTGTCTAATTCTTTACCCTGAGGTAATGTTTATCCTTGGTTTCTTATGGCTTTTTCTGAACATGAGAAGCAAGTTTATACTTTAAAGCTTTTGACATTGTTCTTTCTGCTTGGAATATACTTATCATGGATGCTTGTTTCCATTGAATGTTTGCCCACATGTTACTGTGTGTAGAAAAGTGGCCTGTTGGAATATCTCTACCTAAAACAATTCTACTTTGCCTTGGTGACTGTTGTAAATGTGGTTACTCTCTCTCAGTCTTACTCTGTAGAAAATAAATCCATCAGAGTATCCTCTTTTTAATTCCTAACTGTGTCAAGATCCAAAATTCCGTGTAGCTCAGGGAAGGCAATCATGGCATAAGCTCATGTTTGAGTCAAGTTCTCATTGATCATCATATTTATAGAGTGATACCATGTGGGCTAGACAAATACATTTTTGATTTTCTGAATACTCCTCATTGTGTTCTATATTTATTATTGTTTTTTTTTTTTTTCAGGTAATCGACTTCAAAAAGTGGAATTAGCACTGACAGGCTCTGGACTTCCTGTCATATTACAGTTTGATCCAGGAAAAGCATTTACTTTTCCACCTTGTCGTATGGGTGAACATTCAGACATTTTGTGCATTGTAAAAAATCAGTCCATATCACTTCCTGTGATGTACCATTTTCAAAAAACTGCACACTTTAAAATGGATCCTGAAAGGGGAAAAATTGATGAAGGATGCATTCAGGTAGGCTAGTTCATTCTTTGTCTTCTTTTATAATCCTTCAGCTAGTTTTTCCTGCTAAAATACTGTACAAAGAATTAAGAACCACATCTGATCTACTAGTGCTTATGAAGTATGTCTCTCATGTGGCCTAGAATTATAAATACAGTCATAGAGAATCCATAATTCTTTGTTAAGTAACTGCAGTGTGTTAGTAAAAGCATGTGATGGTCAATTCTGGTTTGAAATATAGTTATTGCTTCTAAAACATTTTTATTGCATTAAGGAATTATAATACATACACAGAAACAGGTATGGCTTAAGAAAATCAATGTGGTAAATTGGTGTTCTTAGGTAGTGTCATCAAAACTCAAAGAACAAGTGTTTTATTTCCATTCAGGAAGGATTTTGTGGAACAATCTCACGAGTGATATCTTGCCAAAATTTGAAATTTGAAATGTGTAATAATTACTTAGTTTGCAGCTTGTTGTGTTGAGAACAAAAAGAAAATGTGGACACTAGGACATTGCTATTGGCACCAGGCCAACTCCTATGTTTCCGGGCTGGTTTAATTATGACTGTCTACTCTGACAACGATTTTCTAGCCACTTTAAAACAGAACCTCTTCAGCATTCTCTACTCAACTCCTTTATTTTTGGCCTAAGAAGATTTTATGTGACCATAGGTGTATATAGTTATATAAATTATGTATACAAATTCAGTACTCATTTGTTGAGGGATGATGGAACAAGAATATTGAAATTTTTAATTTTCTATAGTTAAACAAGTATGTTTCTATAATAATAGAAAACTTTGTTTTTATAGTTAAAAGTGTGTAGCTTAAAACATACAATGGTTTCAAGTCTGAGCCCATGTGTTTCATGCACCGTCCATTGTTGTCATGTCACATGATGCATTCACAATGCAGAGTTTGCTTGTTGTACATTCGAAGCAAAACTGGGGTGAAAGTTTGTGCTTCAACACAGACTAGGGTTACAAGAAAAACCTAAACTTAATTACACATTTAATTTTCACTTATTTTATGTCTACCCCATATTAAGAAGCTTTTTAGTGTTCCCAAATTTAGTGTTCCTCCCACACATTCCATCTTAGGACCCCGTGTATGTTTGTTACCCAAATCGGGGCTTGGAATTCTATCGTCTGTTAGACAGTTCTGGCTTGATACTTGATATCTTATGGGTGATTTTATGTAGATACATATTTAATATTCTCAAAATACATTATATAGAGGAATTCTTAAGTCTTGAAACTGCTTAACATTTGGCGCTATTCCCATAGTGTTTTTCAAAGTGATGTTCATGTTTGTAGTGCCATGTCAGGTCCAGAAGAAAGCATTTCACAGTAGTCATGCAGAACTGCTAGCTCTGACATTCTTTCTTCATTCTCTTCTGTGATGCTTTCTAAGCCTTGCAAAGAGTAAAGGGTGTCCATATATGTGCTCCTGTGGATGGACACTCACAGTCTCTTATTCACAACACCTTGAACACTTCATCTCTCTATTAGCTGTTAGGTAATTCAGTAGGAAGCTTCTCTGACCAAGCATAACTTTGTGAATGAGAACATAAATATTTAAGGGCAGTTGACAACATATGACCACTTAGGCAAAATACCCAAAGGTCTCCAATAGTTCCATGATTTCACTAGACATGGTTTTAATCATGTTTATAGTACCAGGCATAAGTACTTGAATGTTTTTCTTTGTTGTTAAAATGCAAGCCTTTCATATGTTTTGGTTATAAGTCTCAATCAGATAGATAAATTAAAATTATCTTTCCCTTTTGATGGGTCTTTCATTTCATTGACAATATCCTTTGCAGCAAAATATTTTAGTTTGAAATCTCATTTACTTAGTTCTCCTTTTAATCATTGAGAACAGTCATGTCTGAGTTATCCAAATTTATTAAAGAATGTTTTTGACTAATTTGGAATCCTGAAAATTGATAAGAATCTAAAATACCTTGCCACTTTCTACTGGCAAGTCAGCAGGCAGCTGGTATGTGGATAACATCTGTGTTACTTTTATAAATCCTTTTGGTGACTATTGCCATTCTACAATATTAAGTCTTGCAGTCTGTGGAAGACACATACCTTACTGCTTATTCATGAGTGCTTTAAATGCTTTCAGTGGTGTTTCTTGTGTCTAGTATATCAATTTTAGACAAGAATTTTATTTTCTTATAGTACTGGTAATCAAATATGAGGTGTTTTGCATAAGGGGCAATGATTTTACTACAGAACTGTATCCCAGCCCTTGTAATTCCTTCAAAAATTAGTCTTAAAGGTCCTAGTTTTTTTTGATAAGCAAATTTAATTTAGTTTTAAAGTTCATGTTGGGTTGTTCTCTGCTATTATATCAAATTCCCTGAATTCATTTATGAGTGATCACATTTTTAAATTGATTTCTTGGTATACAAGAGCATGTCCTTGTGCATAGATTTATTTTCTGCTTTCTTTTACAACCTAGATTCATGACTTTTTTCTTATTTAATACTCCTTCATAGAACATCTAGCATAATGTTAAATAGAAGTAGTGAAAGAGATTATTTTGTCTCGATCTTGCTCTAAAGGGAAGGCAGTTAATCTTCCATCAAGTAAGATTATTTGTGTGTGTGTGTGTGTGTGTGTGTGTGTGTGTGTGTGTGTGTGCGTATGAGAAAGAGCAATGACAAAGAGCTCTGTTGTTATAAAAATACTGCCTTCAACTCAAAAAGGGATAAGAAGTACTTAGTTTTGGAGCCAAATTAGAGTGACTATGGTCTGGAAACAGGTTTAGGTTAGATCCTACTTCATTTACCTCTGTTCTTAATCGATTCTTCCAGTCTTGTATTATTGTAAAATGTCCTTTTGTTTCAGTGAAAGGAAACATTTTAGTATTTTTTTAAAGCAACTGTACTAGCAATACATTCTCTCCTTTGATGTTTATTTGGAGAGATCATCATTTATACCAGTTTAACTATGTGTTTTACTAGTTACAAGATTTTGAGTTTCTAACTTATTTTTTGTTATGTAAGTTAATCTCTTACTTACTACTGTCTTCCTATCTCCAGTATTATTAATTTTCAGCTTTTCAGGATTCCTTGTAAGTCACCTTTTCCTTGATATTTTCAAGATTTTTCTTGTCACTGGCTTTTGACAGTTTTATTTGTCTGTCATTCGGATATATCACAAATTTTGTTGAGCTTCACTGATATATAGACTAATGTTTTTCCATCACGTTTCTAAATGTCTCATTTATTATATTTTTACTGATATTTTTCTCTTTCCTCTGTCAACTGTTCCTTGGAACCTCTTATCATTCATTGGTACTATTTTTTTTATTACTGTGACCTGCATACATATGGTATTGATATGCCCCACACAAGGAAGGAATGAACAATGCACAGACACGCAGACATACATACAAAAATGCTGAGGTCAGGTGTGCCATGTACTCTGATATAGAGTCATTAGAAATAGCCAAAAAACTTACCTTAATTTTGGTAAGCCAAACATTTGATTTTCCTCACAGATAGTTCCTATAATGATTCTTTTCTAGTGTGTTGGCCACATTTTATTGTTTCTTTTG
This sequence comes from Mastomys natalensis, assembly GCA_021653895.1. NCBI lineage: Eukaryota > Metazoa > Chordata > Mammalia > Rodentia > Muridae > Mastomys > Mastomys natalensis. The sequence goes on along the minus strand of JAJTUV010002842.1, from coordinate 21,790 downwards.
TTGTAAAATAATCTTCTGATGAAAACTTGCCATTGTCAATAACATACTTCTTTGAAATGCTGAAAACCAAATCACTGTGAAGTTTACTGTGGTTTTGGTTATTGTTACATTATTTTGTGACTTTCCAGACAAATTCTGTATAGATAATTTTCTTTGTTGTATGTAGCCAATTAAGTTTCTCTCAGTTCCCAGAAACATGTTATGGCAAATATTCCAGAAAAGGGCAGGGGCTGGGGGAATAGGGCCGCCATCCATTTCATGTAGATACCATAGACTGAAATGAGGGTCAGCAGAATTTCTTACATGCTACCTCAAAGAGAAGTCTCAGTAGGTCTGAGAAATCAAACATAGTTTTTTTTTAATAGCTTTTGTTGATCTCTGGCAATATTTTTAAACCATTACACTATCGGTGGGTTTAATCAATATATGGTTGATGTGACTATCTTTATAATGGGATTTCCTGTCTGTAGTTAATCATATTTACGGAATCAGATACCTGGAATTGAGGTTATAACACTCTGTTTTAACAGAATTATTGGCAGCTGCTTCTCACTTGATAATCTCCAGTAACTTTTTCTCGAGTGTCTTTGTTTGTTTGTTTTTTTTTCTTTTTATACCTGTTTAAATTCACTTCCTTTTTCAGTGTCAGAGCTTTGAAAACACTATATGGATATCCTAATAATTTGACTGTTTATTTTCTAATAGCTTCTTTAAACATCAAATGAAAAAAACCTCAAATTCGTGGGTTATTCAGTCCTCTGTGTGTCTCTCTGCCTCTCCTACCCCCTCTTTCTCATCTCTCATCTCGCCTCTCTCCTCTCTCTTCTCTCCTTTCTCTCCTTTCTCTCTCTTTCCCACCTCTCTTTTCCTCAGAGACAGTTGGCAGATAGAACCCTTAGTATAACCTATGGAAGTGAGTTCTGGTGTTTTTCACTTCATATCTTTCTCTTTTGGGCTGTTGTACTAATTGTTGCCACAGCTACCGTAGTTGCTGACCACAAAACTGAGGTTAGGAAAATGAGACTAGCAAGAAAACACCATGAGGATGTTCAGATTTTCAGCAACATTCCTGATATACTGAATTTTTGTAAGCCTTAGATAATTTCTATATAACTGGACAAGTTGATTTCTTTTGCAAATTTTATCATTTATTTTACTGCAAAATTCGATTTGGAGATTTTTTTTTTTTGATCTATTCCTGAAGTACTGTAGTATTATGTTCTCAATTTTATTAAATTTCCAATAATGAGTATCATATGGCTTATTTGTTTTCTTTTTTTATTGAATATTTTATTTATTTGCATTTCAGATGCCATCCCCTTTGCCCTTTCCCCTCCCTAGAAACCCCCTATTCCATTTCCCCTCTTCCTTTTTCCTTTTATACCATTTTAATTATATGCAAGTATTAAGGTCAGTTATAGGTTGAGGAACTAGCAATGCAATAGATGCAAATAGTCAAGGAACAAGCATGACAATAACCTCAAATAGTCAAAGAACAAGCAAGGCAATAAACCCAATTACTTGAACACTCTCATGATCGCTGTTTCTAAGGGCTTGCCAAGATGACTAATTTTTGATGTTTCCTAACACTGCTTATAAATCCCCATGGTGAAAATATGTTGCATGACATTCAAATAAACTGTATTTTAAGATTTGTTTTTATTTTTTCTATCAATAGAATATTGATTACATTTTCATTTTCTTTAGAATGTGATATGCTCATTTGTTCCACATCAAATTGGAGTATTTAAAGTAAAGCAAATGATTGAGATTATCGGACCAGTGGCAGATGATAATTTACGGTCTTTGTCAATGAGACCTTTTCATTATATACATTTAGAATTCAACAGCACTTGCAAAGCTTACACTAAGAAAGTTGGGGTGAAAATTAATCCTGGTATGTTACTGCATTTGTCTTATACAGCTATGATGTGATTTTCATTTACAGTATAAGGTTATGTGTATCAAACATGGTCAAAACAGTGCTTTTCCCCTTTTAAAAGAATCTATCAAAGTCAGGTAGAAGGCCTGTTCAAATACATATCATGGGCCTACGTGTAAGAAGATATCTGGCTATACCAAAGACTTACATTTCTGTTATATTTCCAGTAGATAATATGTTGCTATTTTGAGGTGTCTTATATAGATTCTCAAATATTTTAATGGTTGCTATGCTGTATTTGTTCTATTTTTTCTGGAAATTAATGTAAGCTGGTTTTAACTATATCCATATTTTCTGGGTGGAACTGTTTCCTCTAATTATATATAATATTTTATTAATTGAACCATATGAACTTGATATACAGTTGTCTTTAACAGTAAAGAAATAACAAAATCTTTCACTTTCATATAGGTCAATTTACATCTTCAAATTAGTATGCTTTTTATTACACGTATATTTTATTATTATTTAAATTTTATTTTTGCTAAATTGGTGTATATAGGCCCATGTATTGTATTAAGTGATTTGTATTTCCACAGTGTGCTTGAGAATTTAGCATTTGTTAAAATCAATTGTCTTAGTCAGTGTGTAGTTGCTGTTATAACATACCATGACCACAGCAACTCATATAAAAGAAAGCATTTAATTAGGGCTTGTTTACAGTTTCAGAGGTTTAGTCTATTGTTTTCATAGTGGAGAGCATGGCTGCATGCAGGCAGACATGTGCTAGAGAAGGATCTGAGAGTTCTCCATGTGGATTGGCATGCATCAGGAAGAGAACCACTGGGCCTGACTTAAGCATTTGAAAACCCAAAGTCCACCCAGTGACACACTTTGTCCAACCAGGCCACACCTACTCCAACAAGGTCATATCTCCTAATCTTTTTCAAGTAGAGCCACTGCCTAATGACCACACATTCTTATCTATGAGCCTATGAGGGATGTTCGAATCATAATACCAGTTATCTAGTGCATCAATTATTTGTGGCTAATTTTTGGAAATGTTACAATACAAAGTACTAAATGTCAGCTTAATTTTCAATTTTATTAAAGGTATATCCCCCTTGGTCAGTAATCCCACAAGACACTTTGTGATCAAATACTCAGAGAAAAAGGACGAACTTCCACCTGTAGCTGCAATGCTGAGGTCAACAGCGACAAACCTTCATAATCATTGCCTAAATGAGGAGTCAGCGAAGAATGCACTGATTGCTTTTCCCAATGATAGAGCTACAAGTATCAGGTCTGGAGAACACCATGAACATTTCAGGTAATATGTAATTTTACTAAATCACAATTCAAATGATAAAATATCCAGGATAATATCCAGAGATCTGCAAGATCCTGGGGTTCAAAAAGGAAAGAAACCGCTGTGATCAGGAATTAGAATGAATGAATTCTTTTCTTCAGTTTGTCTGAGGAGTACAGTGGTTGTTGAATGCTATAGCATTAATACTCTCTACTGTATAATTGTGACAAAATGAATGGCAAGCAAAATAATTTCTTTAATACATTGGATTTATTTTTTTCTTAAACTTTTTATTGGTTATTTTATTTATTTAAATTTCAAATATTATCCCCCTTCCAGGTTTCCCCTCCTCAAACCCCATATCCCTTCCCCCTCCCCCTGTTTCTATGAGGGTGCTCCCCACTCAACCTCCTTCTGCATCACTGCAACCAGACCCCATCCAGAGCTCCCAGGGACTAAACAACTAAAGAATACACATGGAAGGACCCATAGCTCCAGCTGCCTATGTAGCACATTTTTTTTAAAATTATATTATGAACACCAATAGATAACTGATAGAAATAATCACCATTGAATTTATACTATAGAATAGTTATATTTATTTGATATGATTGTGAGTTTGAATTCGTCCAAATAAAGCAATTTAAATTGTATGAATATGCACAGAATATACAGTTTGTCCTAATTCACTATTTAATGCCTCTGACTTGACATTTAAAATGACTAATATTTTTTTGCTAAATCGTGGTTGAACAGCTTTTGTGTGGATTTTAACATACCTTGTTTATCTTGTAGAACAATTTTCACAAAGATGCCAAGGTATGATTATACAGATCCTGATTATGAATACACTGATTTGGAAAAATTGGAAAGAAAAGCACATCGAGATTACTACACAAACTATATTAACAATTTAAGAAGTACACGCCTATATAAAGAAGCACAGAGGTAAAGATAGTTCTTTAAACATTGTGCCTAAAGACCAGATTTGGTTTTCTTCTTTTTAAAAAAATTTATTATATTATTCTTTAATCTTTTTTTACAGTTCAGTCGTTATCCCGGTCCACCCTCTGAAAATTTCTCATTCCATTCTTCCTCCCCTGTCTCTAAGAGGATGTCCCCACCATCCTATCCCACCAGACCTCCCCATTTCCTGGGGCCTCAAGTCTCATAAATTTGGGGAGTACATTATAAATTAGAGTATTTGTTATTGTCATCATAAACAGTTTTTATAACTTTTGATCAGTGTAATATTTGAAGATATTTATGAAGTATATTCAGAAATTTCAGGACATGTATGCAAGATATTTGGGTCAAATCAAGGTAATGTATTCTTAATTTCCTTGTCATTTCTTTGTTTTTGGAGCTTTGCGTTTTTCCATATCAGTTTCCATGGTGGCTGTATGTAACCCCCAATAATGTTTTTGGATTTGCATTTCTCCACATCCTTTTAACATTCAGTTCATTTTGTCATTTTAAAAATACCCATTTTAATAACATGAGGTAATAATCTCAGTGACATTTTGATTCTTATTTTCTGGTGACTGAAGACACCGAGCATTATAAAGTAAATTTTGTGGGCCATTTTTTTTAAGAAGTATGCATTCATCGAATTTGTACACACTTTAATTTGATTATTGAAGAGCTATTTTTGAGGGTTTTTTGTTATCTACATATTCTGGATAGATCTCTTTTTAAATGAATAATTTGCATGTCTTTTATAATATATAATATGTAATTAGTAATGAAAAATATAATATTATCTTCATCATTATTTTTTTAATAGGGAATGCAAGTTTCTAGATAATGATGTAGATATTGGCATGCAGCCATCATGTGGTCTAAAGTCACCACCACTATCTCAATCAGAAATAGAAGAAGAAATACCTCCATCTTTAAAAGCTTCTTCTATCAAAGCTAAAAGATTGTTAAGCACCAAGAAAATAGCATCCAGAGAATCAGAATCTCTGCAGAGAAAGGCATGTGCAATGTTTTTCATTTTATTTTCACATCATGAGAATTCTACAAATGTCTCTTACTAATATTGAATGATTAATTTTGGAAAAACAGATCACCAGAGGACTTAAATCAAAGCCAACCACTAACCATGAAAAACAAGACTGCAGCAAAGTTTTGACACCAAAGCAAATTCATCAAGTAATTGTTGGTAAGATTATGCATAAATTTGCTATGGTCTTTGATTTTTGTTTGTTTGCTTTGTGTATGTGTATATATTAATTTTATTATTTTTTGTAAAATATATTTGATCACCCCCCACCAGCTCCTTCTAGATCCTACTCATATCCCTACCCACACAATTTTATATTGTAGTCTCCCTGTCTCTCAAAAGCAGATTGCATTAAGATGGTAGAGTAGAAAGACCATGGCTCATTCTACCACACAACAGTAGTTATACAACTGTTCTTGAACAGATGTGTCACTGTGAGAGCTTTGGCCTTCTCTTCCTAAGTTGTGAACCTCTACTAGAACTAAAGACACATGAGGATCCATAGGTAGATAGGTGATAACTCTGTGCTCAGGTGGCAGACTAGCTGATAATAGTCTTAGATTTAGACCAAGAAAGATTGCCTCAGCAGCAATCTCCAACCCCAGCTTATAGGTATTCTTGTCATCAAGAGCTATGTACAACTTGGTAGTTATAATTAAAGATAATATATACATGAACATTGCTAAGAGTAGTTTTGAGCCTTTTATTAGAAAGCTGTCAAGTTCCTGAGGTGATACATATGTTAATTACCATTATTTACTGTTCCACAATGTAGACATAAATAAAACATGTTCCATAGGATAAAACATGCAGTTAAAAATGAGAAAATGTGATATATTGATAAAATTAGAATACAATTATGCTAAAAAAGAAATTCTGAAATTTTTGCTAAAGGAATCCAATATGAAAGATGCTGAAATAACTCAGGCATACTACATTATCTTGTGTTTTATGGAATTAAAAGAAGCATTTGGGCCTATAAAAGCAAAGAATAATTTAGTTGTTACCAGGGTTTGTGTGAGGTATAAGACAAAATAGGGATTGTTGGTCAAAGGATGCAAAACTTCATTTATTGTAAGTTCTGGAGAGCTATTGTTTAGCATTGTGACTACAGTTAATGACAGAATTTTATGTAATTGAAAATCAGTAGTGATAAGCTATGAATATTTGCACCGTAAAATTGACTGTGTGAGGTGACAGATATTTCAATTAGATTTATTTAATCCTTTTATAATGTACATGTATTTGAAAACATGCTGCATGTTGTAGACATGTATAAATGTTGTCAGGTTTATCTTTAAGAAACTGGTAGAAATGGATCAAAACCATATATTTTGTAGAGGAATATCTATCTATCTATCTGTCTATCTATCTATCTGTCTGTCTGACTGTCTGTCTATCTGTCTGTCTATCTATTTATATGAAGCTCTCATTAACTTTGGGAAAATAAAATGTTTTTGTTTTGAAAATAAAAGCACAATTGACAAAATATCTAACAATTCAGATATTAATCAAAGCTAAATATTTTTGCATTTTTGTAAAGATACTTGTAGGTAAGTAAAAAGTATCCATTGACTAAAATAGTTATAAAATATATGTCTGAAAATTTAGTTTTAACTAGGATATATATTAAATCTTAATAAATTATACATTTGAAAATTTAGTTTTAACTAGGATGCATAGTAAATCTTAAGAAAACAACAACTAAAGTTTAACAAATAAGCTGAAAATTTGATAGACAGTTCATTAAAGAAAATACATAATTGTTGTATTCACATATTAAAATAGGCATTGTTAGTTTTTAAGGGCATACAAAATAAAACCAAAATGAAATTTAGTAAATGGCTGAAAGTAAACCATGAAGGAAAAGTCTGGTGGTTTGAATATGCTTGGCCCAGGAAGTAGCACTACAAAGGGGTGTGGCCTTTTGAAATAGGTGTAGCCTTGTTGGAGGAAGTGAATCACTGACCCTCCTCCTAGTAGCCTGGAAGACAGTCTTCTGACTACCTTCAGAACAAGATATAGAACTCTCAGCAACTTCTCCAGTGTTGTGTCTGCCTGGATGCTGACATTTTTCCTTCCATGATGATAATGGACTGAGTCTCAGAAATTGTAAGTTAGTGCCAATTAAATGTTGCCCTTTATAAGAGTTGCCTTGCTCATGGTGTCTCTTCACAGCAAGGGAAACTCTAAGACAAAAACCTTCTCACTATTTGATTTTTCCCAATGACACAAAGAACCTGAGACTCTTATTTTGTATACTACTAGTGAGAATACAACTGTCCAAAATAATTTGCTGTCTCCTTATATATCCACACACAAACAAGCCATATCATTCTTCTATTCTTTACCTAGATATTTATCCAAAATACATAGGTCAATCTTGTCTCAAAATAAAAATGAGATCATGTATAATTATAAAGATTATTTCAGTGAAAGCCTTTGGCATTTAAAGGAGAACCCTTTAAAGGAGAACCTCTTAGGAAATTAATTAATCATGTATTGAAAATTGCTATTTTTTTGAATTGTATGTTGGTGAATAAAATAAGTGTATTTATAGAAGTAGATATTGGTGAAATGTTGCAGATCAAAGTGATGATTAAAACTTCATTTTGCTTATTTTACCATAAAAATTTCCATACTAAAGTATATTCATATTGAACATGAAGCAGTAATCTCTAAGCATGAAACTATCATCAGATAGATAAAAGTACAGCTAATCCTGTCTGATATTATACTAAATAGTTTTGTGATATTATACTAAATAGTTTTGTGTTAATTTTACTTTGATTATTTCAGGACCATCTGTCCTTAATTTTGGTAATGTTTGTGTGAAATCTACAAATACTCAGCTACTTCATATTGTTAATATGCTGCCGATGTATATATTGATCCAGTTAGATATTGATTTGACAGAACTTTGGAAAACCAACCAATTTTCATATGTGATCCCACCTACATCTAGTACATATGTTTCGATGGTGTTTGAATCTTCCACCAATGGAAAATTTTGGAAGTAAGGTTTATTTCTTAGTTTCTGCTCATTAGAATAATTTATAATATGTATTAATTTACTTCAATAATTGTAACATAGATTATATTTTCTCTCAAAGTATAGAAAGTATAATATATATCACTTTGTATACTTGTGTGTTTTTATGTTTCAGTGACAATCTAATTTATCCCTATCATTGTTTTCAGAATTAATATTGTATGATAATCTATAGCATATATGTTATATCTCAAGTCTGTAAACATAAGTAGATACTGTGCAACTAGTTAAATTTGGGAGTTTCTACTCTGTTACAGATCATTCACTTTCAAAATTAATAACATACCTGGTGGACACATCCTAGTGATGGCTGTCATCCTGCCTGTAAAACTTGAGCTGTCTTCTAATGAGATTGTATTGAGACCACAAACCTTCTTGTTGAAAACATGTTTTCATGGTACAGTTAAGCTATATAATCATCTGAATTGCCCTGCCCAATTTGAATGGAAACCAGTAGCTACACTCAAAGGAATTGCATTTACTATTCGTCCAGCCAAAGGTAATAGTTTATTTGATCTGCTTTATTTAGAAATTCATTTATTCATTTATGTATTCAGGAATTAACTATTTATTGAGCATGTACTGTCTACTTATGGCAAGAACATAGAAGTAAATAGATACTGGCATTAGGGACATTTACTTTTATATGTGTAAATATGACTTAAAATAAGTATTGTGTTTTGAGGTTCTAGCAGAAACACACAATAAGAGACAGAGATGGAGATATAAGTTCTTGGTTAACTATGTGGCTTAACAATTCAGATGTTTATAAGACAAGATGGGAGGCTACATACCCAGAGAAAAAGTGATAGTACCACTTTCAGATCAATGGAAAGATTCACTTTATGGGCTCTAAATTGTGTAAAGCTGTCAAATTACTGAGAAAGATCCACTGATATTATTAAATATAAGCTGAATATGCATTTGCTTATGAAAACTTCCGTACAATATAAACATATATCAAATTAGCACATTCTATGAATTAATTTATGCAGTATTTTTCAGTTAGGTATTTTAAATCTACTAATTTATTCACATCACATCTGAATATTGTCAAAGCTATTATCTTGCTTAGTGTTTAATCACTCAACTGAGCCCCTTAGTATAAACAATGTGTAACATTAACCATCACAAATACTCCTGAAAAAGTCATTACTTTTATAATTTGAGTATAATTATAAGAGGATTTAGTGATTTACATTTTCTTACCTTTTAAATTAATTTAATTACAGCCAGTGATGAATTCAATTTACTATATATATATAGTAAATTATATTATTATATATAGTAATTATATATTTATTTACATCCCAAATGTTGTCCTCCTCTTGGTTCTTACAAAATGCCTCTCCACATTCCCTTTCCCCTTCACCTCTGAGAGAGTGCCCCCTAGCGGGCATCCACCCAGCTCTGGCACATCAAGTCTCTACAGGATTAGGCACATCCTCTTCCACAGAGGACAGATAAGGCAGCCTTCTGATACTTATGTGCCAGGAGCCTAGGACCAGCCTTTGTATGCTGTTTGTTTAGTGTCTTAGTCTCTTGGGTACTTACAGGGGTCCAGGTTAGTTGACATTTGGTCTTCCTATGTGGTTACCCTCCCCTTCAGCTCTTTTGTCCTTCCCCTAAATCTTCAATAGGAGTTCCCAGGACCTCAGTCTAATGATTGGCTGTAAGTATCTGCATCTGTCTCAGCCAGCTTCTTGTAGAGCCTCTCAGAGAACAGCTATGCTAGGCTACTATCTGCACAACATAGCATCAGGAATAGTGTCAGGGTTTACTGGCTGCCCATGGGACAGATCCCAAGTTGATTTGGTCACTGGTGGTCTCTTCAGTCTCTGCTGCATTTCTTTTAGACAGGAACAATTTTGGGTCAAAAATTTGAAGGTGAGTTGGTGACCCCATCCCTCCCTGGGGATCCTGTCTGGCTACTGGAGGTGGTCCATCTACTTCAGGTCCATCTCCCCACTGCTGGGCATTTCAGCTAAGGTCACCCCATTGAATCCTGGGAACCTCCCCGATCCCAGGTTCTCTGGATCGGGATCTTTCTAGAGATTTTCCCCACTGCCACCCCTGGCAGCTGCATATTTCCATTCATTCTCCTGACCCTTTGGGCTTCTCCTCTGTCTCCCTCTGTACCTTAATCTGTCCTCCTTTTTCTCTCTCTCTCCCTACTCTCACCCAGGCCCTCCCTTCCTCTGCTTCCCAAGATTATTTTGTTCTCTCTTTTAAGTGGGATTGAAGTATGCTTACTAGGGCCTTCCTTCTTGTTTAACATCCTAGGGTCTGTGGGGTCTTTCTTGGGTATTTTGTACTTTTTCCTTAATATCCACTTATCAATGAGTGCAGTGAAAAATTCTTACTCGAACTATTTTTTCATTTGGAAGTATCCTGAGGATATGAACAGTTTATCTTATAACTTGCTTCCTGCCTTCTTCCTCTTTTTCCTTCCTTCTATTCATTCTCCTCAGTCTCTTTAGTTATAGTTTATGAGCAATGCTATTTAGAATTTAAATTGTTATGCCTCAAATCATATAATTATATGTATTTATTTTCTTTTGATTATATCATTTCCAAATTACAATTTTAATACAGTTTTACAACAACTCATTTCATAGTAGAATATTATATATCATTAACATTAATCTTAATTCATTAGTATTGATAAATTTTAAAAGTGGAAAAAGCTTTCTCTTTAATAAGGTTAAAATTCTGATACAGTTGCTATTGCATCTTTGTAGCCTAGAGTTATTTAACACAATAACATCATAATTTTTAGGCATGTGAAGGAATGTTTCCATTAATTTTGTTATACTCTTTACATCCTAATATCATTCCCCCTTTCCTCTCAGTCAGCCTGCCCTTCTCTCTTGAGAGGGGAGGCCCCCGTGTGTATCACCCCACCCCAATATATCAAGTCACTGCAGGACTAGGTTCATTTTTTTCTCAGTGAGACACAAAAGGCAGTCTAGTTAGGGGAACTGGATCCATAGGCAGGCAGCAGATTCAGGGACAAAGTAAATGTCCTTCAACTGAAGAATGAATAACAAAATTGTGGTTCATTTACACAACGGAATACTACTCAGTTATTAAAAACAAAGACATCATGAATTTTTCAGGCATATGAATGGAACGAAAAAAAAAATCATCCTGAGTGAGGTAATCAGACACAAAAGGACATTCATAGTATGCACTCACTTATGAGTGGATATTAGCCAGGATATCCACACAAACCCAAAGAAGCCAAATAACAAAGATGGCCCAATGCAGGAATCTTTAACAGAAGGGGAAATAAAATAGATAATGGACATAGATGGAAGAAGAGAACTTGTTGGGGAGAGGAGATTGGTAACTCATCAAGACAGGGGATCAGGCGTAGGAAGAGCACTGGAGAGATAATGGAATTGGCTGGGGTAGGGCGCCTGTCTCTTGGCTGAGCAGGACACCTGGAACTGGGCTGGGGTAACTCTAGTTGAGACCTCTTGCAATGAGGCGTATAGAGCCTGAAGTGTCTACCTCCTGTGTCCAGGAAGAACTCCCAGTGAAGGGATAAGGACAGTAACCCACCCACAAAACTTCCGACCCAAGATGTATCCTGACTGCAAAATGTGCAGGGACAAAGAAGCAGAGAGAGGGGGAATGGCCAACCAATGACTGGTCCAAACTCAGACCCATCTCCTGAGCAAGACCCAATCCCTGACACTATTAATGATACTTCGTTATACGTGCAGAAAAGGAGTCTGGCATGGCTTTCCTCTGAGAGACTTTACCCAGCAGCAGATGGAAACATACCGAGATCCAAAGCCAAATATTAGATGGAGCATAGGGAGTCTTGTACAAAAGTTAGCAGAAGGATTGAGGAACCCCAAGAAGAAAGGGACTCCACAGGAAGACAACAGAGCCAACTAACCTGGACCCTTGAGGGCTCCCAGAGCTTGAACCACCAACCAGAGAGCATTGACTGGATCTAAATCCTCCTCCAAAAAATATAGAGCAGAAGTGCAGCTTGGTCTTCATGGGGGTTCTTAACACATGATTATATGCAGTACCTGTTCTACCAAATTCAGACTTATTTAAACCATGCATAAGTCTTCTTTGTTTATTCCTTAATATTCACAATATTCTTAGAAACTTAATTGTGCTGGTTGGGGGGAAAATTCTCTTCATTCAGACTCATCAACATGAATCACTAATCCTTTTTATTTATCACCTGTCACTGTTTTGTATCATTGGATCTTAGTTTTTACTTTTTATCACAGCCATTCCCATCCATTACTTGCTTAATTTCAATGGGTTGTCTTCTTCCAGAACAAATTTGTGTCTCTTTGATCCTCTGTATTAGGTTTTTTGTTGCTTTCAGCCAGTGTGATCTTGATAGGCCTATAGACAACACACTTCTATAGCCAGCTCTTTCATTCATCAATTACTGTTCATAGTACACAATTGGCATCCAAGAATATTGAAAGTATGTCACTTGGTACTTTCTAATCATCTCATAATATGTCCATCCTGTTGTTGAGTGTTGATCTCTCTGTATGGCCATTGCAAAATCAGAGCTCAGAATTCTATTGCTTTATTTTTTAAAAATAGAAAACCTTGCATTACATGCAAGTCAAACTAACCCTGAGCAAAATTTGTTTGTAATGATTACTCATGTCTTCAATTTAGCATCTTGTGTACCCAAATTTCAGAAGCTTCTTTCTTCCCAAGGAATAGCTTCCCATCAGGTACTGTTTGCTGGTCTTTTTAAAATTAAATTACTAATTTTCTTTGGTCACTTTTATGTTGTTCCCACAGTTTGCCATATTGCAGTATTCCCCTCATTTATCCTTCATGTCAAAACTCAAATGCATGCAATGAAATTTCCTCTATTTTCTTGGAATACTTCAGAGTTCCCTCATGTCTTCTGCTCTTTTATGTATCATTTCCTTTTAAAATTGTGAATTTAAAGGCATCCCCCATTTTGCATCTGATATCACCATTTTTCTGATATCACGTGGTCTCTCAGTACATCTGCAATACAGAGATATGTTTATTACTTTTAGCTCCATCAGAAGTTAATCTCTAGATTAAAAGTCATAATATTAATTCTTCCATCTGAAAGCAGAATATTCAGAAGGTAAACGAGCTAATTTTGTCAGGATTCACAAATGAGTTTCTATTGTGTGTGTTTCTCTAGTCCTAATGTTTATTGCTGTGATAAATTTTCCATTGTTTTTCAAACATTGGTATATTTTGGTATACATTTTTTTATCTACTAAGAAAACCAATTTATATTTTGGCTTTATGAAATCCTTTAGGACTGTGCTTATTTAATAATGCCTCACTTCTAATTTCTCTTTATTTAAATTTAGTTTTAATTTGTTTTATAATGCCATTATATTATTACACCAGCCCTTATCCTGAATGTTTCAAAAAATTCAATAATGAAAAAATGTTAAGTGTCTTATTTTATCTTGTTCTCTGTAGGTGTTGTTGATCCATATTGCTCATTGGAATGTGAAGTAACCTGGGAGCCAGGTTTTAGTTCTCCAGAGAAGGGAGAATTTTTGCTACAAGTCTCTGGAGGAAATACATTGACACTGAAGTGTATTGCACATGTAATTGTTTCTCTTCAATGTGATTTTCATCTAGAGTATCTGGATAGTCTGAATATACAGTTGTCTTAGCTTATATATACATGTCACAATTGAATTAATGTAATAATTATTTTAGTTACTTCATAGAGCTGCTTGCCTACTAAGAATAAAAAACTAACCCCTGTATCAAAGAACATTATGTAAACAACACTAGATTCACAGAGGCTCAATAAATGTGTAATATCATCATGGAAGCCACTTGAGAGTAACTTCTTTCATTAATGAACAACATAAAATATAGTAGAGAAAATTATATTCCTACTATATTTTACTGTTAATCTAATACTCTAGTTAATAACTTAGTATGGGAAAGACCATGTGATTTATATAAGAGGAAACCAGACTTTTTAATACTATAAAATGTTTCTTACAATAAAAACAGAAGATGTGAACTATAACTAACTTTATTTATTTCCATGGTAGTTCTTAAGCCAGGATGCCCTATCACTATTAATTTTGGCCATCAAGAGTGCATTTTGCTTGTGCATCCCATCCAATTCCATTATAACTAGTGTACTTTCACTAAATGCCACCTATATTTTCTAGACATAGTGATCTATTGTGTTTCATTTATAAAGGTACTTTTAGTTTATACATAATCGACTCTCCAATTTTAGGGATTGGAAGTCACTATCAGAACACATTAGGGTCTTTCCTCAGTTACAAGCTTGAAATAAGCTGACTCCTACTAGCTTTGTATATAAATCACATATTATTAGCCGGGCGGTGGTGGCGCACGCCTTTAATCCCAGCACTTGGGAGGCAGAGACAGGCGGATTTCTGAGTTCGAGGCCAGCCTGGTCTACAGAGTGAGTTCCAGGACAGCCAGGGCTACAAAGAGAAACCCTGTCTCGAAAAACCAAAAAAAAAAAAAAAAAAAAAAAAAAAAAAAAAAAAATCACATATTATTCTTTCCCAAAACTTGCATGGACGATATGGTTATGTATTACAAGTGTTTAGCTAATGTGCTTCTTTTTCATTATTTTAACTCTCAGTGAGTATATGAATAGTATTTATCTGATGCTGATGTGATTGTGTCTAACAAGTTTAATAATGTACTTTTGTTCACATACTCAACCTACATGTATTTTTAACTAGCATTAAAATGAGTATTTAGTATAATAATAATAATAGATATTATTTATTGAGTAATTACTATGTTTCAAGTGCTGTGATAAGTGGGGTTTACTTATTATCTCATCCCTATGAAATGCTGAAGCATTTAATATATATATTCATATATAATACATACAATGTAACTGAAGTAATAACAGATGAAGAATTGGAAGATTAGAGTGTTTAAATAACTATTAGGGTGTAAGTGATTACAAGTTCACAAATGCCAGAAATGGCTTAGTTGTAATTTATTTCCAGATCCAAATTGCCTTCACAGCCTTTAATGTTACCCTCTCTAGTAAAATTTGCTTTCTCTGTTCCCTACTCCGTTATTCAATAAGAATGAAATAAACTATGAAATTAAAAAAAAAAAAACTGTGATAATTAGTCAAGGAAATAACTGAGACAACTAAACTGTAAAATGGATCATGTCAGGTAAAGCTTTAAAGTGAACTTTAAAGAAAGAATGGGAAAAACAGAAGCTTTAAATAAAATGTTAATTACAGTTTATCACATATTTATAAAAAATGATTTACTTTTTTCTTCTGTTTTAGCTTAGTTTCAAAGCTTATTATTCCTGTTACAAAAATGTTTTTCAAATACGTGTAAGAATGTATTAAAACCTAATATAATAACAATATTTTATAAAGATATCATTAAGTCTAGTGTAAAATGCATTTAATTCAATAGTACTTGGATGAAATATGTTACAGTTATACATAATGCCTGATTACTTCACTTTAATACTATAGACATGTATTTTGGCCACATTTGAAAATAGTATTCCAGTATTTATTAGTTCTATGAAGTGCTTTTCTTGGACAGAAGTGACAAATCCCTGGTCCTGTGTAATTTTATCAATCAAAGTGAAGTATGCGCCCATTTTCATTTAGAGATAATATTTTATCCGACTACATATAACGCTCAATGATGATAGCATCTAGTAGACGTATGTCTGGGCGGTTTCATTTTTAACAACTTGTTCTCTTGATTTAGATGACATTTGAATTCTTTTAAATACCAAAATATGTAGCTGAGTAAATGATAGCTCTTGGGGCTTTTCAGTAATTAGTATGTGGTGCGTGTGTGCATGTGCATGTGAGTGTGTGTGTGTGTGTGTGTGTGTGTGTGTGTGTGTGTGTGTGTATGTGTATTGTGACTGGGGATAACACCCAGGGCTTTACATATGCTAGGGAAACATTCCACTAGTAAATTATTGGCCATCATCACTTCGAGGGATGTGAATAATTTTCTGTCTTAAAGATTCAGAAAAATCTAAAATCTAGCATGTTGTATTTTAAAATTCTGCATGATACTAAATTTCCAGTTATATGGTAGGGGTATGTTTTTGTCACTTCTTTTATTACTTTCTTCTCTTTTCCAATGAAAAAATGGGCTTTACATCTTTGTCTATCTTAAGACCTTTTCAAGCTATGAACAGACCACACTAGATAAATTAATAACAGTTATATATTTATAGGTTTAAATGTATGTATGTATTTGGTAGAACAAGTAAATGTTATATATATTTTTTCTGAGGAAGTCAATGAAATTATTTGATTTGCTATTATTTTTGTTAATTTATCCCTTCCTTTTATACTAGGTTGGTCACACTAGAGTCACATTTTTAGAGCCAAGAATACTGTTCAGTAATTGTTCTCAAGGTTTAACTACTTGGAGAAAAGCCATTCTTCACAATATAGGGCAAAACCATGCTTATTTCAAGGTAATGTAGAATTTGAATTTGGTCACTTCTTACTTCGATCAGGTCATATTATGATTTGAATCAATTTGTTAGTTCCAAATATACTGTGAGTGTTAATACTTTACTTTTTATAGATAGACACAAGGCAGTGTTCAAGTTATCATAAGTAGATTTCCTGAGTACATTTTATCAAATTTGTTCTTCTATTTCCAAAAATTATAATTTTTCCTTTTTCCTCCTATTTTTCCTTCGTGTATTTGGTTTCATTAATAGAAAAAGTGAAAAGTTTTTAAAATATGAGTACTAAGTAATGATACAATACATACTTCATTACATACTTTTCTTCTTTATTATTTTTTTCTCTGTATAATCAGGACTGTTACGGTAGCAACATGGTCTAGATTGAAGTAATTAGTTGTTGTAATTTGTATGATTTGTCTATTTAATATAGTCAAGTTCCATTACAAAAATCACCTCATGTCTTATGCCCATTGAGCCTCTGTGTAGGAAGTACTATAAATGCTTCCCTGTAAAACCTTTGATATTATCATTTTGTAAGGCACTGTAGCATCTTACCAATTTTTGATTACAGGTTTGTGATCAAAGCCTTTTGTCTACCATTAATATTGTTCCATCAGAAGGAATAATCCCATTTGGGGGAATAACTGTTCTTAATATCTCCTGTACACCCACTGTAGCAGAAAAGTTTGATACAAGAGCAAAGGTATGTCTATTCATGTATTTGGTAATTCTTTCTCTCTATGTATATGTATGTTTGTATATGTATTTATATATGTGTGTCCATGTGTATGTATTAACATTTTATAAATCTTTATAATAAGCACATTATCATAAAATATTTGCATATATTTGTTATTAAAATATATTTATTTCTTCAACAATTAATGGAGTTTTGTAGTTATAACAGTAAAATAAATAAGCTGTCATTTGTAGAGAAGTTGAATTAACTCTAAATATGTAGGTTTTAGAGATCTCAAAATAGCACCTTCTAATATTACGAAATCTAATGCTCAGGGAGGAGGTGTCCTAGTCAGTTCAAGCTGGATTCCTCTATTCCTGTAACCAAAAAGTATGGTATCTTCAGTACTAGAGTCTTACCTTCAAGTTTTGGGAGGCAATCAAAGGCAATGGTAGTATCTTATGTTGCTTTGGGAGTCTCTTAAACTCCTTTCAACAGCTACTCAAATGGAGTTTTACCATGCCTGGATCTAGGATATTTGTTATTGTTGTTGATTCTTGTTTACTATATTAATTTTCTTGGTGAATGTTCAGTATATGGGCAGGCTATGGTTTGGGCTTAATTGTTTTGAAATTTAAATTTATGGACCCCCAAAGAAAAAAAATTGGCCTTTCTAAGCTCTAGTTATCTTCATTTTGTTAGGGTTCTTGAGAGAGTCATGCCATAGTATATCAGGTATTTAAAAATAAAATAATGTATTAAGTACTATATTAAATTCATAGAACAATTTGACCTGTTTTCATAGTTATTTTGTACATTCATGTGTTTCTGTGGAACAAAGTATATATAATTCAGCCATACTTTAGTTATTTTTTGAATAATCTGTTGTAATTAGATAAGGAAAATGTGTTATCTAGAAGTTTAGTCAGGTCTGGTCAAATACATAATATTTTACAGTTAAATACATATGCTATTTGATTTCTAATGGTTGAACAGGTAGTTTCCAAGCAGCATCAATATTGCCAAAGTGGAAAAAGTAGTTATAACTACCAGAGTAAATTTTTAAATATAAATTCAAATATGCGTACATACATACTCATACATATTTTATTTAAATAGTATTTAAAATTCAAAGTAGCATTTAGTGACCTGTGATTTTTCATTTATCTATGATTATATTTTAATGTAATTTCTACAAAATTAAAAATTCCCTATTTCTCTTAAATCAGGTTGCTATTCACCATGCAAATGTCATAGATCTTAGGATTGGTGGATCTGTTGAAATTGCTGATGTTGAAATCTTACCTGTGAGTATGCCATTTGCTTGTTTGCTTAATTTATGACTGCTATAGTTACGTTGTATCCCTAGTCAGTCAATTATTGTCTACAAATAATTTTTATGTGGTAATTTTACATATAATAGTTAATGTATATGATATAAATATATGTGATAAAGCAGAATATTAAATTTTTATGACTAAAACACAGAACTTAGGCATAAATGAGCTATTATTATTCAAATAATTTCATTATGTTTTTATCTTTCACTGTGTATGCATGTATTTATGTATGTATGTACGTATGTATATATATATGTATGTATGTATATATATATATATCTTCCTTAGCTATTGGTATAATTGATCTAGTTTTGAGTTTTATAGTGTTTATGAAGTATTTGTAATCTTTGATGAGTTATTTTTATTGAATATTGATTTAAGTTGTATGAATCTATGCCATATTTTTTGTCACTGCTGCAAAATGCCTTATATTTAAACATTATATATATATATGTGTGTGTGTATATATATATATATATATATATATATATATATATATATATATTTTAAATGTATGTATTTAGGATCCCCATTCCATTGTTCTTCCTTTTAGCTGTTATTTCTTGCTTTTGTTATTGCAAGCACAGTCATCATGACAGGTCACATGTATATATTCTGGGTACAAAGGATTCTTGAGATGTAGTGTTTGTTTTATGTTTATTTTCAAAAAATAATTCCAAAAATATGTTGTTTTCTTTTATTGCTCCACATTTCAGTGCTCCACAAGTTGTGTTATGAGATGCAAAATGTTCATCTAATGAGTTGAAAATAGATATCTCGTTGTAGTCTTGATTTTACTTTTCTGAACTATACTCACAGTTTTGCAAATTATTACCTATACATAAATAGCATTTGTTCTACAATTGATAATGAGTATATACACTGACATACATGTGTGCATACAAATACATGCGAGACACAGACACACAGACACACCCTCCTCCCCACATTTATGTTTTTTTCATCATCATTTTTTTCTTCTTTCACTTTTCCTTCTTTTTTCTTTACAACATTTCAAAGGATAAGTTCTGGTCCATTTACCTAAAAAAACTTGGATTAATAAATCAGGCTGTTATGTTCTCCCATTGTTACATTTATAAGATGTTATCAACTTCTTATACTCTGGAAACTTCTCCACCATAACAATTATCACTTTGGTATTGCTTCCAACTCTGTTTATTTCTTTTATATTGGACATTTTATGTATTTACATTTCAAAGGTTATCCTTTCCAGGTTTTCCCTCAGGAAACCCCTATCCTATCCCTACTCCCCCTGCTTCTATGAGGGTGCTCACCCATCCACCCACTCCCACCTCCCTGCCCTGGCATTCCCCAACACTGGGGCATGGAATCTTCACAAGAGCAAAGGCTTGTCCTCCCACTGATATATGACAAGGCCATCCTATTCTACATATGCAGCTGGAGCCATGGATCCCTCCATGTGTACTCTTTGGTTGGTGGTTTAGTTCCTGGAAACTCTGGGGGGTCTGGTTGATTGATATTGTTGTTCTTCCTATGGGTATACAAACCCCTTTAGCTCTTCCAATTGTTTCACAATCTTGTGCAATTATGGTGCTAAATTATAAAATATAATTACAGAGTTTAACTGGCTGTCTCAGTACCTCAGTGCCAGTCTGTACTTTAGTTGCACAACAGTTGTTCTAATATCAAACTTTAATTTCTTATTCTAGTTGGTCAGTGATTAAAACATGATATCTATAGACCTGTAGACATCCAGCCAGCCAGATTGTGAGATTATTAAAAATGAAGGGTGTAAGAGGGGTTGGAGGACACAAAGAAATCAAACACTGTAGTGAGAATTCTGCAAAATTGGTTTCTTTAAAAAATACAGAATTACGCATTCCTTACAGGTCAGGAAGGCTTTCTTGTCAGTATGACCTAAGACAGACTCAGTCTTGTAAATGAAATAAAAAAGGGGGAGATGCGAAGAGCTTTTGGGGCAGCTTGGCAAGAATCTGAGATGGGCCAAGGACAAGGAAATGGGCTGCTTGGCAGGTATATGACATTGGCCAAGGAGAAGGAAGTGGGCTGCTTGGAAGAAATCTGACATTAGGCTAGAACAAAGGAGTAACTTCGGGTACGAATCCAAATCTTAGGCTAGAAGAAAGAAGTAATTTCAGGCAGGAATCTAAATATTAGGCTAGAACAAAGAAGTAATTTCAGGCAGGAATCTAAATTTTAGACTAGAAGGAAGAGTATGCTTCAGACATGAAAATGACTTTGGTCTAAGACAGGGAAGTTAGCTCAGATATTTTGGTCATCCTGATAAGCCCTTAGAAACAGTGATCATGGGAGTGTTCACAGAACTTTGTTTATTGCCTTGTTTGTTCTTTGACTATCTGTGTTTATTGTCTTGCTTGTTCCTTGACTATTTGTATCTATTGTATTGCTAGACCCTCAACCTAGAACTGACCTTAATACTTGCATGTAATTAAAATTAAAATAGGTTGATCTTAATGAAGTATTTTACTCAATTTTACCATACTCTTGCCACTGTGTCCCTTTAATGTTCTGTGTACTACTTTTGAATCATATACTTGGTGTATGAGCTATGAACTATAATTTACATACACTCAGTAAGCATCCAATATTCATTTAGACATGGACACACACAAGAACACATGCACATATGAGTATATATGAAAATCAATGCTGTGTTTCATTAGGAGAGTCAAATATATGGACAGATATTGTGACACTAAAAGGCAAATTATTATAAGGAATAAGTTATCCTTACCATGGTGTAATTTATCTGAACTTTTAATGGATACATCACTTTATCAGACAGTTACATTGTAGAGAAGTGCCTTCCTGGAAGTGCAGACACCATGATTAAGAGACACAAGTGTAAAATACCTGCTGCTAGTTTGAAATGCAGTGTCATAACTTACTGAAATATTAAGTGTTAGGATGAGAAAGGAGCTTAAATGAGTTTAGACTATGAGGCACTAAAAGACTTGAGCAACTTTATGAGTACTGTTGATGAAATTTAACCTTCTGCTGATAGCGAGGCAGGTC
>JAJTUV010002841.1:0-116619 GCA_021653895.1 Mastomys natalensis | reverse complement strand
TTTTAAACCCAAAAATATTTTCTATCAGGTTGCGGGGGGAAAACCCAAAAAATATTTGAAATAGCCTGGTTTGGGGGGGTTGGTCTTGAGGCCCTTTTAGTAAAACAAGGAAAAAAAAAATTGGCCCCTTTTTAGCTTTGGGAAAATTTTTTATTGGGGGCATAAAAGTCTGGGTAAAGGGGGGTTTCTCCCACATTTTGGGGGGCCCCCTTTAAATTTCCCTGCCCTATGTTTTTTTAAAAACAAAACTGAAAGGGGGCCCGGGGCCTTTCAGAAAATTTTGGGGGTTTTTTCTTGTCCCCCCCCTTTTTTTTGAGAATTTCAATTGTTTCAATGTTTTTTTTTTAAAAATTTAAAAACCTTGCCCAACTTTTTAAAACCCATCTGCCACTTTCCCCCTTTCAAAAAAAATTCCCCTTTTTTTTAAAATCTGGGGGTTTAAAATTTTAGTCTTTTTGTATTTTCTGGAAACCCGGTATTCACGGCGCTGAGAATATTAAAAAGGGGAGCTTCCCTTTAGGAAGCTAACCTCCCAGTTAGCAGCCTTTTAGGTAAATATAGGAACTAAATATGGGGGTTTGGGAAAGGGGACTGATGAAACCTCCCCCTAACTGAGGAATACTGGATTTCGTGGGCCCATTTTTTTACTTAATGCTCCTTTAAGTAATTTAAAAAAAATTTTTTAAAACCCAAACCCCCAATTTAATGGGCAAAAAAAAAATTTTTTGATGATTTTTAAAACCGGAAAATAAGAAAAAAAGGTAAGTTGAGAGGGGTTTTAAAAAGGAAAAAGAGCGGATATTGGAAGGTTAGGAGAGGGTCGGGGGAATATTCAAGTACGTTGTCCCAAGGGGCCTTTAGAAAAATGCACTAAATTTACTTCCCATCAAAAATTTTGAAAAGATTTAAAAAAAAACCCCCACTCCCCCCCCCTTTGTAATGAAAATCGTTCAACATTTACAACCTCCGGGGTACAATGTAGAGGAACATGGAGTGAATGGAGACAGGTTCCACGATTGGTTTTTCTGCAGCAAAAGCAATCTCATCTCTTTCTTTCTTCTATTTGCATTAGGTCAATTAACCCTAATTCAATTTGTAGCAAAGTATTCAATGTAACCCTCTTCACTAAGATGTACAGAACTTCATCTTCCTTTATCCTGACTCCTTACAAACCTTAAATATGTTCAATCTTACACATCGTACCAATTTAACACAAAAAGCTTCACCTTGTACAAATTTTTCCATAACTATAGAAGCATTTTTAACTAAACTAAATATTTCTGGCACTATCTTTAAATATTTGCCTTAAATCTAAGCTAAATTTAAAGTAAGATTAACAATAGATGAACAGTGTAGGAAAATTGAGTAAACTTGAAGAATAACAACAAAAAAGACACTGTCCAAAAAAATTCCGGGGAAAAACCAATAATTAAAGAACTGAGCAAAACTTCAGAAATAACTCAGTCCATTCTGGTAGAAGAGGTGTTTTGCAATTAGAAAAAAAATGTTAAAGACATACGCAAAAGAACAACTATGTAGAAGAGACGCACTATACAGGACCCCCCTGACGTTAAAATATTCTTGTAGCATATTTGACTACCTAATTACCTAAAAACCCTTTTTTAAGCTGGTATTTGGAGCTAGTGGCTAAAACTTCCCACAAAAGAGTTAAAAACTATGAATATCATTCAGTATTTTATTTTGTGACCTGGTTTCCTTTACATAGATGTTTATAATTACTAAACAAATCGGGAATTTTTTTTATATTCAAAAATAAAATCAAAATATTGACATATTCATTGTGATTATAGTAATAGAATTATGTGAAATTCAGAAGATCCTTAACGGGAGATAAAAATTTATTTCTTACTTATTTAAATGTTATAACCCAAAATTAAAAAATATTCATTTCAATTTTAATATACTTGTTTCGATCAAAATTAGTTTATCAGTTTTACTGTGAGAAAACCATTTGAAAAATTTTGATCTTAAAATTACAATGTTTTTCTTTTAAAGACCTAAAAATCATGAAAAGGTGATTTTTTTGAATTGTTTTTTTTTATTTTTAATTGAAAATAGATTATTTCTCTATACTATACAACCCAACCACAGTTTTCCCCACTTAAACTCTCCCAAGATTTTCTCCACCCCTCTCTCCTCCAGATCCCAACCCCCTATTTCCTTTCAGAAGTGATCAGCCTTCCAAAAGAGACAACAATCAAACAGGGAAAAACAAGATACAAAAAAACAAGTGAAAAGCCTTCATATTGAACCTGGAAAGGAAACCAATAGGGAGAAACAGAGTCCCAGTGCGGGCAGAGAGTCAGGACACACCCATTTCCATCATTAGGAGTTGCACAAAGTTTCAAGCTAACAGCTGTAACATATATTAAAGAGGACCTGATGCAGGCCTGGTATTTGCTGCTTCTTTCTCTCTGAGTACAAGATGGCTCTGCTTAGTTGATTCAGTGGGCCATGTTCTTCAGTGTCCTCCATCTCCTCTGATTGCTACAAGCTTTAGTCCCCCTGATCTATGGGGGTTCCCCAAGCTCCGAGGGAGGAGACCAGATGGAAAACTCCCATTTTAGACTCTCTCTCTGCATAATGTTTAGTTGTGGCTCTCTGCACTTGCTCCCATCTGCTTAGAAAGGGAAGCCCCTCTGATGACAACTGGGAAAGGCACAATCTTCTAACATAGTAAATATCATTAGGAATTACTTGAGGCCCCATCCCAAGGACAATAATCCACCTACAGTGGATACTAGAAGAAAAACCCAAACACAAGGAGGATAATCACAACCAAGAAACCACAATAATTAGATAATTCCATATAAGCAAAACCAAAAGAAGAGAATTATCAATCTCTCTCTCTCTCTCTCTCCCCTCTCTCTCTCTCTCTCTCCACACACACACACAAAACACACACACACCACACACACACACACAACAGAACCACACAAAATAACAGGAACTAAAAATCGTTGATCATAGTATCTACCAACCTCAATGGACTCAATTCTTCAACAAAAAGACATGGGATAACAAAGT
Organism: Mastomys natalensis; assembly: GCA_021653895.1. Lineage (NCBI taxonomy): Eukaryota > Metazoa > Chordata > Mammalia > Rodentia > Muridae > Mastomys > Mastomys natalensis. The sequence continues at coordinate 113,571 of JAJTUV010002841.1, read as the reverse complement.
GGATACGAAAAACGGTTTTCAACAGTCTACTGCATACAAGAAACACACCTTGGTCATTACCTCAGGAAAAAGGGGTGAAAAATGTTTTCCTAACAAATGGATCCAATAAACAAGCTGGAGTCGCCATTATAAAAATGAAATTTAAAAACAGGTTTCAACAAAAAGTAATCAAAAGAGATGGAAAGGATATTGAAATTATGAAAGGAAATATCCATGAAGATGGTTCTCAATTCTGAAGTCTATGCCCCAAATGCAAGAACCCCCAGATTCGTAAAAGAACATTACTAAGTTTTAAATCACATACCAAACCCCACATTTTAATAGTGGGGGGAACATCGACACTCCTCTCTCATCAACTAACGGGAACATCAAAACAGAACAAACAGAGAAATAATGAAATAAACAGAAGTTACACATCAAATGGAACTAACAGAAAAACTAAGAACATTTCATCTAAAAAACAAATGATTATATCTTCTCGCACCTCACGGTTCCTTCTCCCAATTGACTATATATTCAGTCACACAACAATCCTCAACGAACAAGAAAATTGAAATAATTTTTTATCCTATCAGACCACCATGGATTAAAGCGGAATTCAACAACAAACCCCTAGATGTTCAGGGAAAATGAACAACTCTCAAACCTCAGTGATCACAGGGAAGAAATAAAGAAATTAAAGACCTTCTAGATTTTCAATAAAAGAGGGAAAACATACTGAAAGTTATGAGATACAATGAAGCAGTACTAACAGGAAAGTTCAAAAGCACTCAGTGCTATCATGAAGAAATCTGAAGCAAATTTCCCTGAACCTAACTGAATATTTGCATTAGAAGAATGCAAATGGATCCAAATGCGCCAAAAACTCAACCCCTCATGAACCAAAGACCTCAACATAAAATCAGATACTAAATCTAATAGAACAGAAACTAGGAATGGCCTTGAACTCTTTGGTACAGGAGACAACTTCCTAAAACAAACACACATAGTTCATTCACTATGATTAACAATTAACAAATGGGACCTCATGAAACTGAAAAGCTTCTGTAAGGCAAAGGACACAATCAATAGGACAAAAATGACAGCCTACAAATTGGAAAAGAGCTTCCCCAATCCTACATCTGACAGAGGGCTAATATTGAACTTATATTAAGAACTTAAAACAACTCTGAGATTCAAACTTACACTCATCAGAATGGCAAAAGATGAAAAATCAAGGACAACATAGGCTGTCAAGGATGTTGAGTCATAGGAAGCACTCCTCCATTGATGGTAAGGAGTGAAAACCTGTACACCATCTGGAAATCAATCTGGTTCTACCACTCTGATGCAACTCAAGCATCGTAGCAATCCCCAGGCTGGGTCTTGTCAACATGCTTTCTTGGCCTTCTTTTTCTATAACATACACACTTTTATAACTAATACACCAGTTCTATAAAACACTTATATGGAATGTACACTGTGCACAGTTTCATGATATGATTTTCTGCTCCTTGTCTGAGCGGGTAAAAGAAAACCCGTCTTTCTTTAAGAATTTAGTTTGATCAATAACCAAATTTGCAATATAAATCTCCATTCATGCTATATGAAAATGGAAATGCAATAATAATTTTATGAACAAGATTTTATTGGCCAGACGAGCTGAATTTTTGTCTAGAGACATTTTTGTCTCAGCCAGTAATAAAGCTGTTCCAAAGTACAGGATCACCATACACAAGTCACTTGTTTTGGTCTTGATTTTGTTTCTTCTTGTCGTAGCCAAGATCTTCAGGCGGTCTCCCTCTGTCAAATCTGACTTTTATTATTTTTTTTGGAGGGAATTCAAAGCCTTTCCTGTTAACACAAACACAAAGCCTATCTTCCAATACAACATATCCCTTGCCCAGCAGTTATAAGTCATTAAAAGTGGGGACTAATTCAATCTATCAGCCCCTTTTTCTATCCGGGTCTGCTACATTAAGAGAGACAACATCATAGTTATCATTGACTATATGTGTGGGCGGCCCGACTCAGGTCCTGTATAAGCCTACTGCACATGCGTCAGCCTCAACCCCCTCCCGAGAGGGCTTATGCTAATGAGGCATGAGCCCTAACCAACCAGAGGGCTTATGCTAAATGAGGCATGAGCCCTAACCAATCAGAGGCTTATGCTAATGGGGTATTGGCCCTAACCAATCCTGAGAAAACAGGCCGCCTGGCCCGCCCCCTTGGAAGGGTGTATAAGCAGCGCATTTCTGCTGCTTGGGGTTCCCCTTCGATGGATAAAGATTGTGCCTGAATAAAAGAGTGTCAGAAAAGAATCCAGTGGTGTCTGTCTTACTTGCCAGCCGAGGCGGATGAAAACATATATGATCATATTCATGTTGGTAAAATAAACAAGACTGTTGGAATCCGATATTTATTATATTTATTGAGACAGGGTTTCTCTATGTAGCCGGAGCTTCTTGAATTGTTCTGTAGATTAGGCTGACCTCAAATTGACAAGTAACCTATCTGTCTCTGTCTTTGTATCCGAAGTATTGGGATCAAAGACATGAGCTATTTATTTAGTATCTAAATACCCTTAAAAACATTTATATCAATTTTTTATTTCCCTTCTTTGGAGATTATTATCTATATTAATTATATAATTAATATAATAATTAATATATAATTAAATAATATTATTATATAAATAATATTAAAATTATATTTAAAATATAAATATAATAATATAAAATATAAAAATATATAAATATATATAATATATATATTTAATATAAATATAAATATATATACACTGTTTTTCCCCCCATGGGGCTGCAAAACCCCTCAGCTCCTTCAGTCACTTCTCCAGCTCCTCCATCAGGGACCCTGCCTCAGTCCAGTGTTGGTTACGAGCATCTGCCTCTGTAACCTACTATCTGTGTCTATCATTGTGGCTCATGATTCTGCTGCCTAGCGTGCAGTCAGCTCAGCGGTGGCCTGTATTTAGCTTCTGCCTCATAATTCCCCCTGGAATCATGTTACCAAACTAACAGCTTTCAATCCCTTGTCAAAATCACAAAGGGCTTGGGGAAAATCCGACCATTACTTAGAATCATTTCCACCTGCTTCCTAAACGCATCCTGCTTTTATCTTAAAGGGAGACCCCCTTTTAACCCCGGAATCTAAGCCTCATTTGGGGTTAAAAGAACAGGATTCTTTGCCACATTTTTTTGCCAAAATGTTGTAGAAAATATTAATTGGGTTTTGTTCCCATTTAATCTTTATTCCCAAATAAAGGACACAAAATTTTATATTTAAGCCTTTAAAATAGGGAGGGCAAATAGCAACCTATGTTTTGTCTACTTTTCTGTAAATAACCCATTTTCCACCGGGTTGCTCCTACTCCAGCTGGCTGCTCTCATGGCCGAGCTTAGATAACCACCTTTTTCTTCCTTTTTCTCTCTCCCCCGTCCTCATGGTCTCCCTAAACCCAAGCCGGTGAACTGAGCTTTGCCTACACTCTCCTGCCCACTATGGGCTATTTTCATCTTATTCAATCATAGTTTTAAATATTAAAGTAGTAAGTGACATAGCATCACGTGATGTACTTGGCATCTCTTTACTCTGAGATCTCCTTATCGGGAACCAGATTTTAAGAGCCAATGTTAGCATTTAATTACATCTAACAGCCCAAGCCCTCAAAACAATAAGTTGGGATCAATGATTCTAATATCTGGAAGTGTGGACACTAAGCAAGTGTATTCTAGACTAGTTAAGGAGTTAACAAATCAACGTTTTGATCCAAAGTTTTTCCACAGACTCCTAACAGACTAGGAAACTAAATGTGAGTACAAATAAGGATGTGCAAACCATAGGCATATATAAAGGCCTTCAGGCCTTAAAAAATTTCCTCTACTAACCAAGCATCTCATCAGCACTGAGGGATTTGTGTTCAGCTTCCATCATTGGCTGAGCTCTGAGACAGACTGATACAGGAGTTGCACAGGTGTCAGATGTAAGAAGATTCACATGAATGTTTTTAAAAATCTGAATGGTAAGAAATCTGGTTTCAAGCCAGATTGAGAGTTTCATTCTTCCCTTTAACTTTCTTAAGACTAACAACTACTCAAATAAAAATGAATAAACATGGGCAGATGGTTAAAATTCTAAACACTGTTCAGGAACCCAGCACTTGAGAAAAAAAAATATATTGATGAATTTCATATTTTTTTTCCAGGGAGGACTCAAAATTCAAACTAAAAAGAAAAGATCTAAAAGTCTCTTTCTTCATTATCAACAGAAACAGAAAAGATGAAAACCCAGATTGTTATAGTTTTTTAAAAGTGTTTCCTAGCTTGTAATCCCTGCCCCCCATCTATGTCAAGAGGAAGAATTGGACTAAACTCCTGGCCCTCTGCATGCTTGGCATTGCAGATGAAAACTTGAATGCCTACCACCCGTGGCCAAGGAAAGCTCCAAACTTTCACAAGAAGCAACAGATTTGAAAAAAGATGCTGCAGGTGGCACTCTACTTCCCCTGCCAGTGTGAATCTGTGGGATTATGTGGAGAACTGAGCTTCTACCCCCACAGAGACCCCAAAACAACAAAGGAGCAAGTAGTATAGCACACTGCTCCCAGAACACTAGAGTCAGAAAGCTCAACTTTGAGACCTTTACAACCACACACACATCCTGAAAATGTGTGTATTAACATTACAGCCTGAAAATCAGAGGTCCTGTTTTACTTATGAGTTATCAGCTGAACTAAAGTGGAAGCTAATCTTTTATCCTCTGTGTCCAAGATAAAGTCAGAACTTTAACTTACAGGGATATTATTAATGGCTCAAAATGGAAAAAAAATGAGCCACAAAATAAATTCGTGTGTATACATTTATGTATGTAACAACAATTAATGAAAAAGATGCAATGAACTGATGGATAGCAAGAAGGGCATGTGGGAAGACTTGGAGGCGGGAAAGGGGAAATGATGAAACAATATAACCTCAAAAGACAAAATTAATAATTTTAATAATAATAAAATAATGATTTTAATTTTAATTTATCCAAAAGCAATTACAAAACTGCTAACAATTTTATTTGGTAAACAATTACAAAACTGCTTCAAAAATCAATCATAAACACTCTTGAGACAAATGAAAAAGAACTCTTAGTAAATAATTAATTTTTTAATTTTTATTAGCCTTATGTAGTGGAGATGTTTAAATCTCCAACCTGAATAGGACCGTCAATGAAAACACAACTCAGCAATTATGAATATATTCTGTAAACCTAGATTGGGCAGATACCCCTACACTACTCTGTTCCCCAGCTATGAGACCCTTATAACTTGAGGTTTTCCAGATTCTGTGTTTGTCCTTCTACCTCCTGCTTCCCAGTCGTCCTCCATCGTCCGTCGTCACCTTCTCTCTCCTCTCTTCTCCCCAGCTGTCCTCTCTCTTCTCTCCCCAGTTGTCTCCGTAGTCTCAGTCGTCTTCCTCCTCCATTGTCTTCCTCCATTGTCTTCCTCCAGTCATCCTTCCGTCATCCTTCCCCCGTTCTCTTCCCACCAATCTTTATATCTCCACCTCCCCTTCCTCTGCCCAATCACTGGCTCCAGCCTTTATTTTACAAATTAAGATGGGCAGAAGATTCGCTAGAAATCACCTGTGTAATGACTCACACCTCCTCTGCAGCCCTTCACAGGAAAGGGGAATTAGTATCAAAATACAAGGCGGGGCTATCCACGACAGCCTTATGTATCTAGTGAGGCAGGGAGTATATGTACGTGCATGCATCTCATAGCATGACTGGGTGGGATCAGAGGACAAATTTCTCCTCTTCCACCATACAGGCTCTGGGAATCCAGCTCAGGCACCAGGCTTCACTGCCAACGCCTTTATCTGCTCAAGCATCTTACTGGCACAAAGATAACATTTTTCAAAGATTTTGCTTCTAAGAAGGAAAATATGGACTTTGTCCTTCTAATTACAGAAAAAGCATTGTTTACTGTAAAAAAAGAAACACACACAAATTAAAAGGTGAAAAAGATCTGACAGACTGACTTGTGACCTCAGAACACAAGAGAAGCATGACGATGCTTTCCTGGCTTCCGATTGGTCCCCAAATAGTTCAGACCCATAGCTGAAAAGGCTGGCAACACAGAAATACTGATAAGCACAAATTAGAGAGAGAGAGAGAGAGAGAGAGGAGAGGAGAGAGAGAGAGAGAGAGAGAGAGAGAGAGAGGAGAGAGAGAGAGAATGTTATATGTAAAATTTTCTTTTTTATTGTAATAAAGTCTTCTCTAATACAATATAGCCTAACTACTTTCCTCTCTCTACATTCCTCCCAGCTCCTCTCTCCCCCAGGTTTACTTCTCTCTATTTACTCTTCAAATTCAGCTCTTTCTAACCAAAGGATATTTTGTAAATGGAAATTGGTGAAGAGTAAACTTTTATTATTTTTTTAGTATTTTTATTGGATATTATCTTTATTTATATTTCAATTGTTTTGCCCTTTCCAGGTCTCCCCTCCGGAAGCCCTTTATGCCATCACCCCTCCCCATGCCTCTGTGAGGGTGATCCCCACCCACCCACCCACTCCCATCTTCCCACCCTGGCATTCCCCTACATTGGGGCATGGAACACCCTCAGGCCCAAGGGCTACTCCTCCCACTAATGTCCAACAAGGCCATCCTCTGACATAATGCGGCCGGAGCCATAGGTTCCCTCCATGTGTCCTCTTTAGTTGGTGGTCCAGTCCCTGGGAGCTGGGGGAGGGGGTGAAAGGGGTGGTCTGGCCAGTTGACACTATTGCTCCCCTCATGGGGTTGCAAACCCCTCAGCTCCTTCAGTCTCTTCTCCAACTCCTCCATCGGGGACCCCCACCCCTTCAGTCCAATGGTGGGCTGCGAGCATCTTCCTCTGCATTTGTCAGGTTCTGGCAGAGCGTCTCAGGAGACATTCATATCAGGCTCCCATGGAATGGCTGAGAAGCATCTAAAAAAATGTTAAACGTGAAATGTTTAACATGTTAAATGTTAAATGTTAAACATGTTAGTCACCAGATAATGCAAATCGAAAAGTAAACTCTTTACCCTGCCAAATACCAATGAAAACCTGTCCTGATTGTTATAGGGTGAATATGAAATGCTCACATGGTCATGTGTTTGAACATCTGGTCCCCAATTAACTTTGCGTTGTTTGGGAGGTTTTAGAACCTTTGAGATATGGCGCCAGCCAACAGGTGTAGGCAGCTAGCCGTGTGGAACGTTGAAGATTTTCAGCTGACATTCATTCTAAAGTCAAGAAAAAAAGCCAGGTTCAGAACTAAGTCTTTTAGTTAGGAGAGATGACAGAGGTTATGGTTAGTCAACAAAATGTTGGATTGGGTATTAGGTCTATTTTGTACCTTACTGATACAAATTGGTATAGTTATGCTCTAATTGTATTTTGAGAGAAAAGTTTTCTTTTAACAGGAAGGGTGATGTGTAGGAGGAGCTAAGTTGGGAGGAGTAAGGAGAAGAAGAGCTAGGAGATGAGGGGGGGTGAACATGGAGGCAGATGTTCAAGTGTCTCCGCCAGTCAAAGATGGTTGGTATCTCTAGGTTGGGTATTGGGTTACACTTCTAATTGTATGGGCATCCTGTTACTGAGCATTACCAAACTTATAAAGCCTTTAATTAACATTTTTTTAAAGTTACTAATTAAAAAAAAAAAAAGGATGAGGACAGAGGATGATGGAATACATGTGGCAGGAAATCAGATGAGGAAATTAGCTGGAGGAAGAAAGGGAAGGGGCAGAGGGAAACTAATCAGAACTGTAATGACACATGTATGAGGATGCTGTAATAAAACCCAGTACTTTGTAAAAAAAAAAAAAAAAGAAAGAAAGAAAGAAAGAAAAAGAAAAAGAAAAAGAAAAATCACACCATGCTTACAAAAGTAAAACAGATATAATATATTGCCCCCATTCATATTCTAAAGGAATGACTAAATACAATTATCTAAACAAAAAATAAAAAATTAACAGAACAGAAAGAAAGAACACTGACCAGAAATAAGAAGACATTAGACTTTTGTTCTTCTCCTGACTTTTCTAAATTAATTTCATTCCTGGACCTAAACGTTGTTCTATTGTCATATGCATTTTAAATATATGTAGTAAAATGCTTAAGACAATTTTTTTAAAACAAACAGGATAAAGAGACTTAAGAAAGCAAGGATCTAAACTCCGTGAAACATGCAGAAATCTATACTAAATATGTTTATATGGCATATAAACTTGAAAATACAAGATAAGCATGTTTAAACAATAAAAAGAAAAATATGGAAATAAAACATACTTGACAAAAGCACTTCTAGAAATATTTAAGGCATAGTGATTTGAGTCCAACTCTTGATAAATAATTTATTGAATTAAGATAAGCACAGAAAGAGAAAATGTATGCTTTCTCTAATTTGTTTTTTAATATTTTATACAAACATATAAAAATCATCATGTATATAAGACAAAACTAAAAGCAAAGCTGCCTGCGGAGAAAGGGGACCAGGGGCAGGATGGTGAGGAAGGATAGGGAAGGGGGTATGAGCAACATTGTGATCAACACTCGGTGTGTGCATGTACAAAAGCTCTTAAAAAAAAAAATCAATAAACCCAGAGTTCTTTGTAAGCAAGCTACATAATTCTCTGGTCCCTGATAACATTATCTATAAAATTAAAGTGGTAATTGTTGTGAGGGACAAATTATTTCCTCCATATACTATATTACAACATTGCTTGCAATTTGGAAAGTATACTAAAAGTGTATGTTCCCCTGGTCCACATTCATGGTCGCCTGGATGTGAACAGCACAGATCAGTTCTCTGCCAGCCTTGAGGGTATATCGTAGTGTTCTGAGAAATTAGTTTTGTTCAATCCATAATGTGTTACTATGGATCAAAATTTAGAAGTTCTTTAAAAATATCATTACAAAAGGCTCCTTTCCAACCCTGGTCCCTGGCTCCCCACTTGCCCACCACAGAGCAATTAGTAGTATGAGTTGTTAATTTTAAGTAGGACTATGCTCATCTATAACAGAATTCATATACATTATCACACTAACATTAAACTAATAATAGCATAATAGATATACTGTCTCCTCCACTTGCTTTTTCTCAAATTCATTGAGTTTTTATTAATATGTAAAAATGTATGTATTGACTATGTACAATATAGTATTTTGAGATATATTGTTAAACCTAACTAACAATTAACCTAGAATATCATTTTTGTGCTGCAAAAGCTTAACATCCCTTCTCTCGATTCAATAACTTAATATATCAGCTCTAAGTGTCATAACAATAGTGTCCAATGAATCTCTTATATATGATTCTTCTATGAATCTATAGCCCCATCCCTCTAACTCTAATATATATCATTTCTGGGGGGAAGCAAGAGAAAGGTAGGATTCATGAGAGAATAAACTCAAGAGTAGTGAAGAGTCTCAGGTGATCCCTGTGCAACAGGCCTGCAGACCAAGAGACAGCTGGAACGAGTTTAAGAAGGTTTCATCCATTTCACATTACATTGTGGAGATCATATTATGGTCATACATGAAGAAAGTCTTCATTTATATACAACATTATAGAATTTTAGATGGAGAAACCAGAAACCATGCTGCTATGGCCCTTTCTATTTTGCTATAACAAATAAGTGAGACTTCTTTTTGTAAAAGAAGTTTCTTAAGTTTACAGTTTCTGGATGAAAATCTAAGGTTGAGCAGCATAAACTATCTGTTCAGCCTCCGGTGAGAGCCTCCTGCCTGCACCACCACATAACAACAAACTCTGAAGGGAATCAGCCACATGCAGAAGGTCAAGTGAGTGCTTTATAACAAATAACTTGAGAAAACCAATTCATTTGAAGAAGCCAACATTAATTCTCAAAAAGGATAGTGTGTGTAATCACCTCCCACTATGATCCACCTCTTATATGTTCTCCCACTATCAACATCCCCATACCAGAGACCAAGATTCCAACCCACAAGAACGTTTCTGTGGTAGAAACGTTCCAACCACATCTAAACCGTAGCACAGGCACATTTCCCTGCTTGATGAGTTGCATCCTCCCACCTGAATGTTTCTTCTGCAATGATGCAAGTGTAGGGAACCACTGGGAACCATCTGTGGCTGTAACAGGATCATGGGTACCACCGTTACATGGAGCAGAAGGATTCTACCACTGCAGAAATGTGACCTACTCTCAGCAACTGATGGATTTTAGCCTTTAGTTCTCTGACCATGATTTTAAAGCATCATTCCAAGTCTCTGCATCTCTATTATTTCTTCTTCCAGCTCACAGGGTCAGTCCTGTTATTGTAAATATAAGCCTTGACACAGTATTTTTCTTACATAATAAACCAAACCATAGCCTAACCTGCAGAAGTATATCTATGATAAAAAAAACGTTCATCTCAAAGTCAGAATCATGAAGAAATGTTTCCAAAACTCTTGTAAGGTGTTTTACGTTACATCACAATTGAAATAATTGAAAGTAATGGTTTTTGCAGCCTTTCTTTTTTTTTATTAATCATTCCATTTGTTTACATCTCAAATAATATTCCACTTCCCGATTACCCCTCCACAAACCCCTTATCCCACATCCACCCTTTCCCCCTTCCCCTTTGCCTCCATGAGGGTGCTCCCCCACCCACCCACCATCCCCCGCCCCGCCACTTCAGCCTCCCCCTACGCTGGGGCATCAAACCTCCACAGGTACCTGACTTTTCAAAAGGAAACTTCTAAATATCTTATTGTGGCAAGCTGTGACATTATTGTCATCCCTAATAATGAGTCTTTTTTTTAAAAAATTATGTCTCATGTGTTGTAGTTTGGGGATTACCATTAAAAGATATAATTAGGTAAAACATGAATTTTCAAAAATTATAGGGAAGAACAAAATCAAAAAGATCCAGTTCACCTGTATTACTAGTTAATTGTATGTGTTACCTAATTAATGCTCCATTCAAATCACACTCTGAGAAAGTTTGGTAAGAACAATATGACTCTTTGGTGTTCACTGCAATCCAACATATTGCTAATTATATTCACTGTGCTCTGAAATCCATGGTATTTTTTCAGAATTAACATTAGAGGATAATTAATGAATACCATGTGTCATGTGATGCTGTCTTCTCCCTCACGGCTAGCCTCTACTCTGTACTTCCAAAGTTAGAAATCTTCTCCCTGCATATTGAAGTACCATTGACAACTTGATTTGATGACAAATTATTTAAATTAGGTTTTTATCCTGAAAAGTCCAAGACAATATACAAAGTTATTTGTATACACGTGTACATTAATGTACACATGGGTTAACTTAAGAATTGAAAGTCTCAATGAAAAAAGTAATATTTAGACAGATAACAGAAGAAGAGAGTAAGTTAAATAATGATAGAGGTATATATAATGTGACATTCTCTGAGAAGTGTGGGAACAAAGCAGGGAATGTTCTAAAAGGAACAGCAAAAGAAAAGGTTTTACATGTAACATGCAAGATACAGTCCAAGAACGTCGCATCCATAGTGGAAATTTTTATGCTAATTACAAATTAGAATGGGGACAAACTATAACAAAATGTTAATGTTGGTTAATTGTGGATAATAGTTAAGGTGTAGCCCAATATTTTGGTAAACATCTAGTCAGCTCCAGAAGGGAGTGGATTATAATCAAGACTCCAAGATACCAACAGAAGGAGACAGAGGAAACTGCAGCAGGCCCAAGAGAAGGTAGGTTTGAGAACATTCAACACATGATAAGCTAACGTGGAGTTTAGGCATGCAGGCTGCTGTCTCTTAATGTACACACCCAATTCATATTGGCCATTGATAAATTTAAATTAGATTCAGGTCTTGAAAATTCATCCCCATACTTCATTCCTTCTTAATGAACTTACACCCAGCATAGGACATAAAAATCAGTCCTCAGTAGTCATGACTGCTGGGCTACAGCCCATGGTAAGAGGACAGCTAAATAGGCAAAGCCCTAAGCTTAAACCAGTCAGTTCGTCCCTTCTGTTTTCGGTCTAATATACGTGTAATCGTGGTACCTCAGAGTTCTTTGAGGCTGCTCTAGTTCTGAGAACTGCTGGATTCCAGAACTGTGAATAAAAGCTAAGTAAGATATTCAAACTAAATTTATTGCAGTTTCATCTTTTGACACCATCTTGGTTATTCTGGGCTCCGAAATGAATATGGATGAAGCAGCCGAGCACAACCTTTAAAGCTTAAATCTGTGTAACTGGGGAAGAACATAGAGACTGAGTCCTCGTCATAGGAAACAGGATGAGAAAGCCTTGCTGAGTTCTCCATAGAAATTCTTGCTTGTATTTATGAAGATAACACACACCACATTTGCTGCTCTGTTTTTTATACTGCTGAGTTTCCTAAATTGCCTAAGGAAATAGAGATGCTACTGATAATCTATTCATTTAGTTATTCAAAGTAGCAGCAGGGAGTAAACGTGGCATGTGAAACAAAATGGAGTTTCCTACATCCACAGAACTCACAGGGTGTTAAGAAATTACAGTTTTGGCTGGATACATAAATAGCATCCAAAATATATATGCTCAATACATAAACCTAATACCTTTTATATTATTAGATTATATATTATTATTACATTATATATGTATTACATTATATATTTATATTATTGCATATATATATATCTTAACAAAATGTGAGAATGTTTTTAGTCTGTGATTCATTGGATTTTTAATTATAGTTTAGATGTTTGTTTACAGTTTCATAGTTAACCCTCACTAAAGGTGATATTTACCAGAGTCAGTAAACTCAATACTCATATAGCAGCATCTAGAAAAGACCAAAAAAAAGATGTTTGATGGTGTCTGATGAACTGGTAGGCTTCCAGAATTCATAACAAACCCATCAGTTTTGCATCCATGTTATTAGCTGGAACTAACACCCAGGAGATGTGAGGAAGTGCCTAAATGATTCATTTCTGTGGCAGCAGAGCCAAGTGATGGCCCAGAATACTTCTAGGGCTCATTTAGATGCTTCTTACACAGAAAGGTAAAAAAGGAAATGAAGAGATAAAGGTGGCTAGCATCTGGAGAGCAGCAATCAGTGTGCAGAGGAAAAAATGAGGGGCCCAGAAGACAGGATCTACGCCAGGAGCTAGCAAAATGACCTTGAGATAGAGATGTCGAATAGAGATAGAGATAGAGATAGAGAGATAGAGATAGAGAAGAGAAGAGAGAGAGAGAGAGAGAGAGAGAGCTCTCAAACTGACAGAAACTCAAGCAAAAGCACCTTCCCTTCCTTCCACCATAGCAGCGTCTAACTTAGGAGGAGAAGTGAGGTGGCAGGGAGGGTGAGAGGCTGCCCAGGAGGTGGGCAATGCTTCCAGTGGGATGATTGACTCCTGAGGACAAACCAGACATCTCTAGAGGTCCTCAGAAATTTTTAAGTGATCTCTCAGAGTTGGATTCTTGTATTAATTAATGGAAGTTCTTTGGATGTTATACAAGTTAATGAATCATTTGTCATTTTAAAATCTCAGGACTAGAATCGCCCAAGTCCGTGGTGAAAGATGTAAGACAACTCTGGCAAATAAACATTCCATTTCTGCCTCGCTGTGTCTTGGCACAGTTATTTGAAGAAAAGCTGACGTCATCCTCCCCAGATAAAGAATATCACAGACCCAACAAAGACAAGTTCCTTAAACTCTATCAAGGGGCAACTCAATCAATCGCAAAACCCATAAGCCTTCAAAATGTCATAAAGAAGTAAGATAATACAGCTATTTGGGATCTTAAAGCATGAAGTATGGAGAATTTGTATAAAAAAAGAATGACCCTTTTTGCTGTCCAGAAATTAATTCACTTTACAAAGAGAAAATCTTTCAGTCAGTGTGTTCATAGATCATTGTTTGGTTAGTACATCAGCCCATTGATTGCATAGTTTTAAAGCAGTTATATTTGCTTTACAGAACATTGTGCAAATTTTAATTACAGCAGGTAAACTATTAAAGTGGTTTAATACATACACACACACACACACACACACGCACACACGGCACACACACACACTCGTGCGCTCACATGCACACACGCAAGGACACAACGCCTAGCCATACAAAGAAAGACTAAAGACCCACCTGAGAACATTCAGCAAACACTAAACCACTACACCGGCAGTTCACTTAAGTAGCCACCAGGTTGTGCTAGTGACTCAGTAACACCCATCAACCAAAAAGAAAAGGGGAAAAAACAATTTTGCTGCAAATTCATATTCTGAATCTTTTCAAGCTCTGAAATGTATAACCATGGATTTTACATAACTCCTTATATAAAATTTTAATGCCTTATTAAAAACCATAAACTTTTGAAAATGCTCTTTAGATCAACATTTAAATTAAGCGGTTTGAATACATTTAATCTGCAAATCCTTAATGGGCTCTATCTAAATTGTATAGTGAAGAAAGACAAAATAGAAAAGACATGACAATCACAATACAAGTAAGGCACCAAAAAAAAAAAAAAATGAATGCAGCATAACCATTAACTGAATGTTGGCTCCAAGTAATTTTTTGCTGCTGAATCCTAGCACCTATTCACATAACACACTAGAAACACGATAAACGGCAAATGAACGACTGATTTGATGAATCTACAATTACATAAAAGATGATTTTAATTTTTATGTCTTCTGGTTCTAAATGCTTACCAGCACACTCAATAACCTAAATATGTTTCTGTAAAAATGTTTTCATAGCCATGTTAAGATCATTGAATGAGAATTTAAATTTTGCACATCCTTAAGACTCTTTAAAATAAATTATATAAATAAAATGGATTTTATTATTTGTGTATTCTTACCCCCAAATCCTATTTAACTCCATTACATCAGGAAATATTTGTACTTATTTTATTTCAATATACAAAGTTATGTGACACAGACCACATTATTCAGCTACATACAGTGTCTGTGTAAAACTTTAACATCATCCCATTTCTCAGCCTTTTAAGTGTCGTTGCTAAAAGCAAACAATGATTTAACACTTCTTTGTAGACAGCTTTGTTTGCCCACCAACAGGGACAGATCTCTTAAGGATATGTACACATGTCCTCTTTGAGTGAATCAAAACAAAAGCGGGTACCTTCCACCAATGGATTCAGGACATCATTTATGTGGCAGTCCTCTCATGCTCGCTGTCAGTAATTTCTCCAGATTGTCATGTCTCCAGATTGTCATATGGGATTCATGGTCATTTCCACATCAGTCATTTCTCTATTGCCGTTCTCTCACTTCTAAAATTCACAAATCTACTTCATTCCTCCCTAGAATTCACTGAACATTGGTGATACAAGCCTATAAGATCTATAAAGATGCCCTTAAAGTTGGTCCTTAAAGTTGGCCACCAGTTGTTCTCATTTAAAGTTGTCCTTTTGAACACAATAAACATTAGCTAGACTTACACGGCACTTTGCCTTTAAGAACAAATAAAGTTTGTTCAGGAGAGAATTTGCTTAATTTGTGCATGTATCTTTTCAGAGGATGGTTGTGTCATTCTAAAAACATTGAGATCTTCTCTCTTCTCTTCCTCCTCCCCTCCTTTCTCTCCTCTCCTTCACGATTCCTCCTCAACTCGATGCTTCCTCCTCCGACTCCGACTCCGACTCCGACTCCTCCTCGACTCCGACTCCTCCTCCTCCAACTCTTCCTCCTCCAACTCCTCCTCCGACTTCCTCCTCCGACTCCTCCTCCGACTCCTCTCCGACTCCTCTCCGACTCCTCCAACTCCGACTCCTCCTCCGACTCCTCCTTCTTTGTCTTCTCCTTCTTCTTCATTATCATCATCATCATCATCACCTGGGCTCTGAATTTGTTCAGTTTTGGAATTATCTATTCTTTGGTAGGATTCTTGGGCAAAACCATCGCAACTAGTATTTTTATTGTTGTTTTTTTAGCCCTTTAACAACATGTTGCTTTTTCTTTATGTGAACAGAATTTGTCATATAAAACTGGTTTTATAATCACTTAACTATTAATGAAATTTGTCTTTAGTTCTTCATTTTTCCTGCTTCTGCTATTTCCTGAATCTCTATGTCTTTCTTTCATTAATTAATTACTATATTTACATACTGATATACAATATCCCTCCCTCTTCTACTCTCAATCCCACCCTCACAAACCTATCCCCTCATTACCCTTCCCCTTCTCCTCAGAGAAGCCCCCTATTGGGTACTAACTGCTCTAACATATTAACTTGCAGCCCCACTGAGGCCCAACAAGACATTCCAGCTAGGAGAACAGGATCCAAAGGCAAGCATCAGAATCAAGGGAGGATACCTGAATCTCACCCAGAAGAGGAAATAAAATAGACATCAGAGGTGGATGAAGGGAGGGAATTGGGTGGGAAAGAGGGTGAGGAGGGGAACTGGGATGGTAATCAAATGTGGGGAGCAGGGTAGGGGGCAGAGAAGGGTGGGATAAAGAACAGAAGTAAGTGGGGAGTGGGGGTGGGCATCTCTAGATCAAGCCTTGAGAACCTGAAACAGGAAGGCTTCTGGGAGCCTATGGGGGTGACCCTAGCTGAGACATCTAGCAGCTACAGATATGGACACTGAAGTGGCCACCTTTCAGTGGATGGAGGAGGACATCAACCCACCTACAAAACTTTCAACCCAAAATCTGTCCTGCCTACAAGATGCACAGGGAGCAGAATGTGGAAATGACGACTTGGGACCTATCCCATGAGAGACATCCAACCCCTGACACGATTACTAATACTGTATTATGCTTGTAGACAGAAACGTAGCATAACTGTCTTCTGAAAGGCTTCGTCCAACAGCTGATTGAAACAAATGCAGAAACCAAACAACCAAACATTAGACAGAGCTTTTTAGGGAACAGTGAGGAATACAAGTGAGTGAGTCAGAGGAAAGGACACCACAAAAGACCTATAGAGTCAACTAACCTGGGCTTATGGAGGTTCACAGAGACTGAACTACCAACCAAAGGGTATACAGGGGCTGGACCAGGCCCTCTACACATTTGTAGCAGATGTGCAGCTTGTCTTCATGTGGGTCCCATTAGAGCAGGGCTGTCTCTGACTGTAAGCACTTCTGTATTTCTACATTACAATAGCAAGTACTGGGAGTATTTCACTGTTTTCAAGGTACACATGTGTGAAGGTATTTATAAACACTACTGTTGCTTGCCTCCTAATTCAGATTTTATTTCCTTTTAGCTTTACTAACTCTTCCTCTTATTTATTAATTTTACTATGTTTCTTTCTAGCCCATTAAGTGCTTCTTTTCATTGTTCAATATAACATGTAAGATTCATTTTTCTTCTTTACATATCCTAGAATATGATATTTTCCTTTTCTTTTCTAGACCTTTTTGTGGCTTAAATGTAACTTAATAGAGAACTTTAGTACCAAAAGTAATAGTATTTTTCTTTTCTGATTATGTAATTGTTAGTTTATTACATGCTGATCATAAGATGTGATCTATATCATTTCATACATGTCAGTAGATTCATCTTCCATGGTTTCAGCTACCTGTAATCAGACATAATCTGAAAATATTAGGTGGACAATTCCATAAATAAATCCTAAGTAAAGTTGAATGCAATTGTCGGTAACATGATAAAATTTTACACCATCATATCCCATCCTCTCTGAGATCTGAACCATCTATGTGTCCATCAGATCTGTGCTGCACATGCCACCTGCCACTTTAATGACCTTCTTGGGTACCAAATTATTACAACAGTATGTTGTTTGTGTTCAAGAATGCCTTGTTTTATTTGTTAATAGCTCTAAACCACAAGAATGTAATTCTGGCAATTTTATTACAGCAAGATATTATCATTATTCTATTATTGGTGCCAATTTTTATGATGCTTGATTTATAAATTTAATGATATCAAAACATACTATATCCAGGAGTCAGTACTGTCTGGGGTTCCAGGTATCCAGTGGAGTCTTAGAATATACCACCCATGAAAAACAGGGCTAATACTTATAAATAATGTGTGAATGTAACAGTAAGAAGTTTTCTCAACACTGTGTTTATTAATCTGTGCAGCTGTTTGGTGCATGATTACAAATATTATGTATTAATCTTGCATTGTAATTTTAGCTTTAAAAAGCTTTTCCAACTAACATTTTTACCTAACATCTGTAGTGGAACAATATTAATCATTTACTCCCTCCTCCTTACTCTTCTTCTGAATAATCTCAGTTTGAGAATAAATTTAGGGAGTCAATCTATTCCCGCCTTCTAAGATTAGAATAGCCAAGGCTCTTCTATACTTAGAGAAGGGAGGACATGTCAGGGCAGCCCTGAAGGCCTAAAATCAGCCATAGGCCTAAAATCAGCAATAGGCCTGACATACATACATGCTAGCACAAAGTCTTGGGTCTCTGTGGAAAAACACTGAAACAGCAGGCTATAAGCTATTGTAAACAGGCAGCTTCTGTGATTACCCAGCCTGAGTAGTCATAGATCTTATAAATAGGCAGCCTCGCGGACAGTACCAACTTAGATAAGGACAAGTGAATCATAGGCGAGTCATAGTGACCTGTCCCCTGAACCTTCACCAGCTGAACCCTGTTCTGAATGATATCTGTACTCCCCCTGAACACCTATGCTACCGGTGTCTTTCCCTTCCCCACATCCTGCCTTTTTGTGTTTATAACCCTGTGTGAATAAGTAAATTATGGTGTGATTTAAATAATTAAATAAATTAAAAACAAAACAAAATGTGGGAGTCAAAAGAGAATAAAATACCATCATGTCTTTATTAGTAGAAATGCCATTAATTGCCAAGTCCTGCTTGGCCATAGAATGACACAGTTCCAATTCCCTGCAACAGATGGTTGCTGTGGGCGTAAAGTCTTGTTTGTATAATAATGTACATATTTTCATGCTCCTCATTCTAGGAATGTTCCCTCTGCCAAGGTTAATGACTCCATGATAACCAGAGACATAAAGGAATCTGGAAGGTAAGGGGGTTTCTAATCTCTCGGCAAAATTATAGAAACTGTGACCTTCCCAGGCCCTTAAGGCTGGGAAAGAACTCTGAAAACATGAGTTTGAAAAATATATACTTTCTCAACTATGCAAAATATAAGGATGCACTATGATTGTCTAAGAGGCTTCACAGATCTAAAGAAACAGAGATGACTGCACTATGAGCTAGCTTGTCAGAAAGAGACTACGGAAGGAGACATAGAGATTTAGGGAGTGGTGATCGCAGGTCAAGATCCCAACCAGCTATAGGTTTACAAAGGCAGACAGATGACTGAAATTTTTTTGCAATGTTAACAAAAAAAAAAAAAAAGAAAAAAGAGTGTTTGCTGTCCTTTTCCTAAGATTCAAGGGGCTAAGGTCATAGAATGCTGATTTGTGGAATGGTCATAGAGGGAACCTGGAATAAATGACTGAATTAATATGTAAATAATATGTAAATAAAAAACACCTGGACTTTTGGTCTCCGTGGGATGAGCTAGCAGAGAGCAATGCAGGGGGTCTTTTGTTTGTTGTTGTTGTTGTTTGTTTTTTAGGATGTTTTTCTATGGAGAGCTGAGCTGCCTGGAGATCAAACATAGCTCTTCAAGAAATTTTTCTAACGGGATTTCTGATTTTGGTTGGAAAAATCCATGCAGAGTGAACACAGCTCTTTTAGAATTTTTCATAGTTCTTTTAGAATTTTTTCTTACAGGATTTATGAACTTGGTTGGAAATCCCAAGAATTACTTAGAGAGCTAACTCAGCTCTTTAGAATGTTTCTGGCTTTCTGATTTTGATTTAAAAAAAAAAAAAGAATTACTTTTAGAATTTTCTAATAGGATTTCTGACTCGGTCAGATAATCCAAGAGTTTTTCATAGCAGTGTTTCTGACTTCGGTTGGAAAATCCATGAGCTATCCAGAGAGCTTTTTGAACTTCTTTCTATCGAAAGAAAATTGTGAGGCCGGGCAGTGGTGGCGCACGCCTTTAATCCCAGCACTTGGGAGGCAAAGTCAGGCGGATTTCTGAGTTCGAGGCCATCATGGTCTACAGAGTGAGTTCCAGGACAGCCCGGGCTATACAGAGAAACCCTGTTCGAAAAACCAAAAAAAAAAAAAAAAAAGAGAGAAGAAAATTGTGTCAAGCACACTATGGAGCCAAAAGCTATCTACAGAGAGCACTCTTGAGCCATCTTGAGCCGAACATAGGCCATCAGTTTGAGCCCATGATTTGACTTTAAGTTGTTTGTTTTGAGGCTCCAAATACCCCTTCTTGCAAGAACTCCTCTCCAAGCTGAAGCTGGTCCTTGGCGAATAATCAATCACATCACCTTCTCGGAACTCAGATACTAGATTAGCCCAATGGGAGACAGTAAAACTGGAAATGTGATAATAGAAACACCGCTTGACCTTGCCAATGTTTGCTTCAGTTCAGCTCACAAGCCAGTGATCGAGACAGACGACACATGGCTGTCAATAACCAAGTGGTTACTCCATTTCAATCTTATCTATCCAATTACTCAATCTCTCTCTCTAAGACTGGACCAAAGAAGCAAACTAGGTTCAGTCTGATGTGTTCATTCCAGTGATCCTTTAGTAATAACTGCTAGTTACCTGCACAGTAGACATTCCCCACTTCTTAGCAAAAAGAAAAGAAAAGGGAGGGGAGGGGAGGGAGGAAGGGGAGGAGGAGGGGAGGGAGGGGAAGGGGAGGGAGGGAGAAAAAAAGTTTTCTGGAATACAATGTTCTCGAATTGAATGCTAAATTTCCATCTCCCATAAAAGTAAAATGGTTAACCAAATGTCAATAGAATTAGTTACTTATTGACGAGGTAAGCCCTTCTGCTTATCTCACTCAGTCCTGTGTCATCTTTCTACTTAAAATATAAACAAAACCACAAAATCCTAGTGGCCATCTGGAAACCATAATGCATCTTTGAGAACAAGCTCACATCTAAGAAGAGGAGAAGGAGAAAGACGACATCCTCCGTGACTCAGCTATGCCCCATCAGTTTTGAACTGCCCACTTCTAGATGCCATTTATGTTCTCATCTCCACTTGAGCCACTACATGCTCATACCACAACAGTTACGCCTTCGGTCACTAGCAGCTGGTACACTTGCCAAATGCATTTCACTTGCAGACGTGTGACAGGAGAGTGTGATCTGTGCTGAGAATGAGAATCGACATTGACTCGGACACAGACACCTTCCCATCTGCTCCTCAAAATATAGCATGCCACTCATCCTTTATTCCTAAGAACTCCTTGGAATCTCCTCTCACTATTTGATGTCTCTCACTTATCTTGCCCTTTTCATGTTTAGAATAAGTGAGAATTCTACACTGGCATAAAAAAATAATATATTAATCCATATAACTCCAAAATATTACTCCTTAATTGTTAGAAAAATCCATATGTGTGTCAATGCTGATAATTTTTTATGTTTTAAATTTATAACTGATTACAGATTAATCAGTCAGGGCCAGAGTTGTATTGGAACTGTCTGATTAGCATCATATCAGTGGCTCTTGAAATCATGTGACTTGGAGAGATGCTTCAAAGAGCCAAGAAAAATAGACCAAAGGCAGAACCCACAGGAATCTCAACTCACCTTCTCTTTCTAAAGAGAAAGAAAATAGCCTTATGGAAAATCAACATTGTGAGACCAGCCTCAGATGGGTCTTGGCACAAGAATCACCGTTCAGACATCAGCTACAACTGTAAGGCAGAAGTTCCTGGTTGTTCCCATTTTGACAACTGAGAGAAAGTTCTTCAACCTGAACCCAAACTATCAAACAAAAAGAGCTATGGTCAGCTTATAAGAGAGGCAAAGACCTTCTGGATTTATGAGATAGCAAATTTCTGCAGGAGCAATTGATGGCTCTTAACTGGCTATTGTAAAAAAAAAAAAAAAACAATCAAGAAATGCTTTTGTGGGTTTCTGTCATTTCAGATGAGGGTGGAAGGACCCCTTTTCAAAAGATCCAAGTCAGTGCTTTACTGAGTGAAACTTAATCTCTCTCTCTCCACTCACCCCAATGTCAAAAGAGAATAAACACAGGAAAAGCTATTCTTTACTATATTTACTTCCTAGTGTTACTTTCTCCTTGGGACTTATACAGCCGCACTTCTTCCCTGTGCCTACTCAGAGCTGACAACAGCGATTGATTTTTTTTTTTCTTTCACCCAAATGAAAAAAATTAACTTTTTAAATATTTTAGTTACCACTTTTTTTCCTTCCCTTTCCTCCCTCCGAATCATCCTATATGCTATGACCCTACCCATTCACCTTCAAATTCATGAACTCTTTTCTCACTAATTGTTATTGTATCCGTGTGTGTGTGTGTGTGTGTGTGTGTGTGTGTGTGTGTGTGTGTGAGTAGGTGTGTATCCTGTTCAATGCTTGCTACCTATAAGTATCTTTTCAGGGCTGACTGATTGGTGTGCTCTTCCCTGGAGAAGGCCATCCGTCCCAACCCAGCTTTCCTCTGTTTCCTATAGTACTTCCTGCAGGCTTGGGACCTCGGGGCTTTTCTCCATTCAGTTTGGTATGTTCATTGGGATCATTCCTGTTCAGTTCATGTTTGGGCAATCATATTGGTGAGATTTTATGCATGAGCTTCTGATCATAATAGAAGACATGATCTCATGGCAAACTCCCTGATCCTCTGACTCTTACAATCTTTCTGCCTCCTCTTCTGCAATATTCCCTGAGCCTTACATGGCAGGGTTTTATAGATGTATCCGTTAGGGCTGAACTCCATAACTCTGCATTTTCATTGGTTGTGGTTTTCTGTAGTGTGTAGAGAGAATCTCTAGTGCAATATATGGAAGCATCACCTCTCAATAAAATGCTATTGGCCTATTAGCTTCGTCAGGAAATAGAGAGGTAGACATTCTGACACAGAAAAGGATTTCTGGGATAGTCAGGCACAGCGCTTTTGTCCCAGACTCTAAAGAAGACAGTTGAATGAAACCGAAAGAAAGGTAACTAGCCAAGTGACATGACTTAGACTAGTTTAAATGGGATAATTGAATTATGAGCTAGTAGAAATGACCCAAAACTATTGGTGTAAGCATTTATTCATATATAGGAATCTGAGAGTTATTATTTTAGGGAACTTGGATATAGATGGAAAAGCCCAAGGTTACAGTAATGGTCTCCATCTGCTGCAAAAGAAGTTCTCTTAATAAGAGGTAAAGACTACATTTATTTGTGGGTATAAGGACAGATGTTCTAGATTGTTGTTAGGGATTATACTGGTTTAGTAAATTGATGGTTATAGATTCTCCTCCAATAGCCATGACTTCACTAGCACTGAGCAGTTAACTGGGTTTCAGTACTAGACACAGTCTCCCTCTTGTTGAGCAGGTCAAAGTCCAAGAAAAGAATTGTTGTTTACCTCCAAGGTATGCATGACAGTACTGCATCCTTGAGGTTAAGGTGCCATGCTGGTCATTGATGTGGTCCATAGAACATCATAATTGGGTAGGATGTTAGTTTCTTCCCTCCCATGGAAGCTTGGATGGTATCTTCTGGTACCATGAATGCTAGTCTTCAGAGAAAGAGCATTCAGGTCAGTTCCAGCTCAGTAGTCCCTGGATCCTGTTTCTAAAGTACATGATGTCTTCAGCAACAGGTACTTACCTTCCACCTTGAGGGGAAAACCAAGAGCCACAGCAATAAGCTATATGCTTTGGGGATCTCTTGGACAGCCCTGGATACCAACTTAAAAGAGGACTTCTCATGTCTAGTGCTCAGGTTTTACATTAGGTGGTCTTTGTATCTTACAGGGAACACCAAGATACAATCACCCAAATGAGAAAAGTTGATTAAAACTATATGTGTATATTTATACATGGAATTACATGTATTATAGGAAGGTTGCTAAATCAGTATTTTTAATCCTTAATTTTTTTCTTTTCTTTTTCTGTTTTAGTTCAGGGTCTCACTGTGTAGACTATGTTAGTTCCCATTAGATCCTGCACATGAGCGCTAGACTGCTTAGGAATACACACATATTCCACCATGTTTAGTTGCCTTTCCTCTTATTGGCTCTTTCCTAATATCCAAGAGTCCCATATGCCCTACCAGGGACTACACATTGCTTATAAAAAGGTGGGATTTAGCTATGCCAACGGGTACTATGAATTAGATACCTCTGGTACATGTAATATAAACAATGCTTTTGCATGCTTATAAGTGTTGAGTCTCATCATTATCATAATCTCAACATAATCCAAGTATCCACACTTTCTCTCTTCTTCAGTGACCTTTTCCCTTTAGTATATTTAAAGGAAACACAGTTTGTCTTACCTCTAGTCAATCAGCCTCATACTTCAGATGTTTCTTCTTCTGCTCTAAGCTACCTCCCATGACATCTTGCTTGTGGCTTCACCAAGAACACTTGGGCTGTTCATCATCCTAATAGGCTGTGTGTGTATCAGCAGAGGGGCAATTGGAAGCCTCACTTCCATTCACTGCTGTATCTCCCACATATCACACACCAAGCATCTCTCCAGATTTTTTTTTAGAACAGTGGGAGACATAGAATCCAAGTAAATGACATAATCTTTCATTTGACTTTCCCAGTGTCCAAAGTAAAAGCACCAAGGTTTCCTCAGGAATACCCAGTTTCTGCATTCTTAAATAATGCCTGTTCTTTCACAAAAGGAGTCTGGACTTTCACATTTCTCAGTATGTTCCAATATAGCCCTATCTTCATTATCCTCTGTATACCCAAGAAAATATGAATGCATATTCTCAAAAGATGAGCTATTCAGTATAGAATAGCTAAATATTTAACACAGTGGTACAGAATGGTCCTTGGCACTCAGACCAAATATCCAGTTCAGCCTCCCTGAGAGTTAGAAAAGTATTTTAAGACTTCACCTCCTTCCTGGTTCTATAAAAGATAAAATAAACAAACAGATGGACACACAGATGAACTCATGCACCTAATGAAAGATGGGAAAATCTAAATCCACCTTGTAAAATAAAGATGGGATAGATATAATAACATTCACATAACTCCAGGCTGACCTTGAACTTGTCATCCTTATGTCTTAGAAAGAAAGTAGACAGATGAGACAAAAGATTGGCTGAAGCAGAAAGATAAAGGGTCAAGGTCATGCTAAGCTCACTATCAGGACCAAAGCCATCCTGGATACAAAGAAAAATAAATAAATAAATAAATAATAATAAATAATTTTTTTTTCTAAAACTACCAAAGTTCCACGACGTGCTCAGCACCTCCAGGGGAGGAGAGGGCAGCATGTTATATAATCATGCAAAAGCAAAGAAGTTCTGTGTTCTTTGTCTTACCCTTGCTCTAGAGCATAGGAGATTTACCAATTAGAAAATAACTAGCCCTAGTTACCATCTCAAGGATGAGGAATTTCAAAATAAAGTATTTGAGATTTGATTCATTCTTACAAATCAGGAAATAGAAGTTTCTTGGATAAAAACTTTTCTTGTGTATATACATGCACGTGAAAGAGAAGATTAGTAGCCTTCCTGGCTATGTAGTGTCATCAAGACTTAGAAGATTATTACCTATGACACCCAAGACTCTACATTTGGTAAGATAGGTCAGAAAGCTGATAAAATTGTTCCTGGGCTTTTACCAATCTGTACCCATTCTTCCAGCTAGAAAGTTCTTCCTAGACAAATCCAAGAAAGAAAATGGAAAGTACATTAGCTTAATAATCTCTTGGGTCTGACATTGCATCCAATACATAATAGCACTTAGTAGATGTAAAATTGGACCAAAGTGATATTAAGTGCTATAAACCTCAAAGAGATCTCCAGTTTTTAACAGTAGAAGGAAAGCCTTGTTTGTGGAAAGCATACTTGAGTATGTTTATCAGGATTTAATTGCCAATGATAGTACCAGACTCATCAGAAGAGCACTCTCTTCAAGGTTTTATTTAGGGCAAGTTTAACATCTTTATTCCTCAAGCTATAGATCAGTGGTTAAGCATGGGAACCACATTGGTATAAAATACTGAAGCAAACCTTCCTTCCTCCATTGATCCAGGGAAAGAGGTTGTTAAATAGGTGAACGCCCCTGACCCAAAAAACAGAGCAACCTGCACCTAGATGGGAGCCACATGTGCCAAAGGCTTTGGATCTGCCCTCAGCAGAAGGAATCTTAAGAATATTGGAAAGAATCAATGCATAAGAGATAAAGATGCTGATACTGGATGCTGTGATGACTATCCCCAACAACGATAAAAAATACAAGCTCGTTGGCATAGGTGCTGGTGCAGGAGAGCGGTAGGAGGGGAAGAACTTCACAGAGATAGTGGTGGATCCTGTTGGAATCACAGAAGGTAAGTGTTAGCATGCTTCCAGTGTGAGCCATGGCTCCAGCAAACCCTATCACATATGAACCAAACATCAGCAGAGTGCAGACCTGAGGAGACATGGTGACTGTGTACAGCAAAGGGTTGCAAATGGCCACATAGCGATCATAGGCCATTGACACCAGCACATAGCACTCAGAATTGACAAAGAAACAGAAGAAAAACAGTTGAGTCATGCATCCCATGTAGGAGATAATATTTTCTGAGACAAAATCACTCAACATTTTCGGGGTGAACACACAAGAGTAACAGAAATCTATAAAGGACAAGTTGAAGAGGAAAAAGTACATGGGTGTGTGAAGAGTAGAATTCAACCCAATTAAGGTGATCAATCCCAAATTGCCTACAACAGTAAGCACATAGATACCTAAGAAGAAGAAGAAGAGAGGCAGCTGGAGAGCTGGTTGGTCTGAAAATCCCACAAGGATGAATTCAATCACAGAGGAACTATTTCTTGGAGTCATCACCTAGAATAGTGAAATAAAACACTCAATGACTGCTATATGCATGCACAATGGAGAAGGCTCTAGAAGGTAAGTCAGTGAATATTCATGCCTGCTTTTCTTGACATCTCCTCCCTCATCTACACGTCTCTTCATCTTAAGTTACTAATAGTGTGACTGAGTATAGCTCATTTCCCATGGGCTGATTGAAAAAACCAAGCTGTTGTTTACATAGATAACAAGGATTCTTTTCTCGCCTAATAGATGAGGAAGCAAATGACTTCTGATGGCTATGCATAGACTTTCAAAAAGATAACCCAAGATCCAAGAGTACGACCTGGACCAGTGCCTAGGCTTTGTTAAATGTACATCTGCAGAATTTCTTCTATTCATGACTCTCTCTCACCACACATGAAGTTCCCACCTACAGAGAAAAATCAAACCCAAAGTGTTCCCTGCTGGCTCTGTTTATACTGCTTTCCACCTCCAAATCCCTTATACTTACCTTGCCTTAGAGTCATGCTGGAAGCAGCCGAGTAATAAATGCTTTCTAGAGCCCTTGTGTATATGTTTAGAAGAAAACTATCAAGAAAGATAGAATTCGAACTTGCCCTTCCTTCCCCTTGGTTCTTCTCAGTGTCGTTTTATGCAATAGCTTTTCCCATTATCTAGAAGAAGATGGTGTTGCTATACCACAAGTCTCACGGACTCAGATGTTCACGCTTCTTATTCTCCTGGTACTAAGAATCTGTGCTTTATATGACCCAGTTCTCTGAAGTGCTCATGGGAAGGACGTCAGTTAAGGTGGATCATCCCAGTTGCTCTCCATCAACTTCAAGAAAACAAACAAGCCTTTTGACAAGAAGTAAAAGCTGGCATATTGCAGGAAGTTGCACAGCTTGGTAATCTTGGGGACCTGATTAAAGCAGATTCCCCTGGGAAACTTTCTCTAAAAATCAGTCTCTATGGGGGTGAAACTACTGTCATTGTTTACAGGCTGTGTTAGATATTTCCATTCCATCTAGAGGAACTGAAGTTCTACTCAAACAACCCTTATACAGGAGGGATGTTATGCTATTATGTGCTAAGTTTGGAAGCTCATTTTTCTTCTCCTTCATTCTTGGAGCCTAAAACTGACTTTAAGAAGGAAAGATCCCAAACTTAGTTTCTACCATTTCCTATTTCTCCTGTGGAGATTTCAGGGGAAGACAAAGAGAACAGTTCCATAAAATGTTCCTAAGTTCATGAGCTTCTTACAACAGTGAGACACCACCACAGATGCCACCTACACTACAAAAGCCACAAACAAGCTTTTATTAAAATACCATAGCACACATGAGGGAAGCACTCGTATCTATATGGGATAGGAGGTATTTCAGGGTTTGATCCTATCCTTATTTAGTTGATAAAGCTGCCTTTTATTCTCTCAAACATAAACATCTTTATTTGTAAGTTTCCATTGAAGCTACCTAGAATAATGTGCTTTCCTCAAGTGGCCCTAAAAGACACCATTTATTCTTGTACAAGTATTAATAGCATGTCCTTTCATTCTTAAATATACCTCATGGTGGATTGCAGATTTTGTATTTGTATTACTAAAAAGAACACAAGCAAGTATTCAGGCCCTCTGACCCTGTGGTCTTACAGAGTGACTAATGTCTATCTACTTTGTGTCAATTCTCTAGCTGCAACCTTTTTTACCCTTCAAAGTCCTCCTTAACTAAACTTACCCTTCCTGTACATCTATTAACACTTTGCCTTCAAACATAGAAAGGGCTTAAACTACAAGCTGTTTCTGGTTTACCAAAGCCAGGAACTTTAAGCAAGAAACTAGAAATTCAAGCTACATACCTAAAATAGATTAGAAAGAAAAACCAAGTGCAACCAAGGATAAAATAACAAATTGGTCAGCATTGTTTAACTTTAAAAAAAACAAAGCACTTTTTACAGCTAGGTGCATGCTTAGTAAGTATATAGGTTGACCTCAACTCATGCTAAGTAGTGTATGCAAGTAGTAGTCATAGCACGATTATATGTATGAGCCAAAAATGGAAAGCAACTACAAGTCAACCAACTGTAGAATAGATAATAAATAATCAGATTTTCAACAATTGTGAGATTGTAACAAAATAAGATTTCATTTAGCCATGGAAAGTTCATGATGTCAAGGTCTCATGGAATAAAAGAAAACAAACACAAAGAGGTTCATGTCTGTGCCT
Organism: Mastomys natalensis; assembly: GCA_021653895.1. Lineage (NCBI taxonomy): Eukaryota > Metazoa > Chordata > Mammalia > Rodentia > Muridae > Mastomys > Mastomys natalensis. Next base: position 84,550 of record JAJTUV010002841.1, on the reverse strand, counting down.
CCATGGAACTGTGCTTTAAATATGAAATGGATCCCTGAGATCAAGCTTTGAATGCCTGGTTCCCAGGTAATGACAGTGTCTGAGGAAGTTGTAGAACCTTTGGGATATGAGATGAAGTCAGAGGAAGTAAGTCACAGGGAATGTGACTTTGAGGATTACACCTAGCTTCTAGTTCCTTCCTTGTTCTATGCTTCCTTCTACCATGATGTGAGTACCTTCCTCCTTCACACATTCCACCTCCATGATTTCCCGCCAAGTAATTTGTCCTGAAAAATGTAAGCTAAAATGCCTCTTCTATTAAGTAACTTCTATCAACTATTGGAAATATTTGTCACGACAGGAATAAGTCAAACATACATGCACACAATTATAATTTATTTGTTTATGTTTATGTACATTTTCTGTTTAACCTACATGTATGTCTGTGTTGTTAGCTTCCATGTACGTGCTGGGAATTGAATCTAGGTCTTCTAGAAGAACAGCAAATGTTCTTAACCACTGAGCTGAGCTGAGCCATCATCTTTCCAGTACCCAAAAATACCTTTTTTTTTTTTTTTTTTTTTTTTTTGAGAAAAAGTTTCTCTGTGTAGCCTCGACTGTACTGGAACTCACTCTGTAGACCAGGCTGGCTTCAAACTCATAGAGATCCAATTGCCTCTGACTTCCAAGTACTAGGATGAAAGGCATGTGCTACCACTACCTGGCAAAACAAGCTGGATATGAATATTTGAGTTGGTTTTTGTTTTGTTTTGGGTTTGGTTTTTGTTTTTTTTTTTTTTTGGTTTTTGTTGTTGTTTTGTTTTGTTTTTTGAGACAGTCATACAAATTTTTAAAACAAAAGATTAACCTGTTGTTTTAGAATTCAAGCATCAGTTTCTCTCACTGGGGACTTGGAGGCTAGTAACTGGAAAGAGACACAAAGGACAGGCTGCTGGTGTTATTCTATTTCTGACATGACTACTGCTTAACTGTATATAGTTAGAAAAACACTCATCAATTTATAGAAATATATGTTAGACTTAAATTAAATGTTTAAAGAATAAGTGGAGAACAAAAAAAAATCATCCTACCAAATTAGTTTAAGCATAAAGTTTCTAAACATCTTGTGCTATAATGTTCTCATTTGGAAAATGGGTATTTGCTGTCCTGACAACTTGTTATCTAGTAGAACATGCAAGAAAAATAGCTCTGTTTTTATTTCTCATCCATTATATGTCTCTTAAAATAAAATTCTGGTTTTTTTTTTTTGTTTTTTTTTTTTTTTTTTACATAAAAGAAGGAAAGCTATAGAAAAGATAATTAATGCATTTGGAGCAATCACAGCATTGTATTCCAAGCATTATGCTGGATGTTTTCTAATATAATACTGTGTGTTTATAACAACTATGAAATGTATATGCGTGTGGCAGATTGTATTTTCAAAGATGGCACACCAACTCTGTTTCTCTCTCTCTCTCTCTCTCTCTCTCTCTCTCTCTCTCTCTCTCTCTCTCCCTCTCTCCCTCCTTCCCTACCTCTCTTTGTCTCTCTCTGTCTCTCTGTCACACCACACACACACACCACACACACACACATATATATATACACACACACACACATATATATATATATATATAGCCTGCATCCCACATGCTCTTGGTAGAACAGAACTGATGATCTTCCAGTAAAATGATGGAATCCTGGCTCTATGCATGCTCTGGAGCTTCTTACATTGATAGAGTATGGTAAAATGGATGCCAAATGACATCCAACAAGAGATCATACACAGATGTTCATACTGGATTTCTTCTTCTTTTGTTACCTTTCTGCTTCATTCAAGACATTATGTTCAGAGACTCTGACCTTGTTCCAAAAGACACTGCAAGGTAAAACCTTATGATTACTTTTCCAGTGTTGAAAGAGAACAGACAGTCTTCGAGATGTGCATAAAAAGACTAGATACCAGAAAAAACACTCAAGGAAATGTCCAAGGGAGTAACCAGGACAGCTCTGAGCTATATGGTTCAGTCAGATCTGCCTACTACACATAAACTCCCCTTTCAGTCCTATATTGAATGATGGTTTTGAGGTTTGTTTTTATAAAGAAAATAGGAATTTCTTCTTGGTACATGTACTTTCTTACCCACCACATTCCTCTACTTTGTTGGAAGCTTAGCAACTGTGTGGCAGTGAAGGAGAAAGTATTCTCTCTGTTCATCAGTATAGATGTCACCTTGTTCATCACTCAACAAATATTTATCAAGAGCAGCTATTTTTGCAGTATTAAAAGACTTTATATTTGGAAAGATCCCTCTTGGTTTTTAAACCAAAAGAATTATTGGTGAGACATACAAAATTTATTTATTTATTTCCATAAAAGACCTAACAGAAACTAAATAAAAACTTTTTAAGAGTAAAAAAGAAAATTAAGAAAGTACTAATAAGAGGGACAACCACTAACAAGGGGACCTGTGGATTCCTGGTGGTTTGTGACTCTGGGTTTAGCGAGTTTTCTATGTGAGACACAAGAGATACAATCTGGCATAATGCTGAACCCCAAAGGAGGCATCTTATGTCTAAATTAAAGGAAAGAAAACTCACAAAGAGAAATAACCAAACTTAACTTGGTCTTAAAGAAAGAAAACTAGACAAAATATTTCTTATGCATCTATAATCACCTCCTTGTGTGAGGTTAAAAAAAAATCAATATTGCATGCATAACAGAAAGTCACTATGGAAAATAGAATTTCAATGCAAATGCAAAACAAATCCCCCAGATAAACATCTGGGAATTGTGAGTTCATCATGTAAACCATTAAAGCAACACAAAACAAGTGACATCAATGAGAATCACATGAATGACACACGTAAAACATGCCTTATAGTGTTTGCTAGTTGTAGAACTATTAAGCGTGTCAGGGCCAGAATTCTAAATAAATGCATTGAATATGTTTAAATAAAGACAAATTGAAGGTTTTGTTGTTGGTTTTATTTAATGCTTGTATTATGTTGATTAGATTCCCAAAGTTACATGAGAATCCTAATGTAAGACACTGAGTATCCCTGCCCCCAGTTGGTTTTGATTGGTAAATAAAGATCCCAGCAGCCAATGGCTGGGCAGTAAGACAGAGGTGGGACTTTAGGATTAATGGGCAAGGAGGTGGAGGGAGAAATTAAAATCCAGGCTTAAACGTTACAAAAGAGAGAGCATACAAATCATGTAAGAATCAGGGAAGAGCCACGTCCCCAGCCCTCCCTGTTGGGTCTAGGGTAGCAAAGATGGAATACAGATTTTAGTAAGTAATAACTCAAGAATATTGGACGGGAGGAATTAGCAACATGGGAGTTTGGGAGTGGCCCAGCCATTGAGCTGTTTAAGACATTAAAATAGAAGGCTGTGAGTGAGTGTGTGTGTGTGTGTGTGTGTGTGTGTGTGTTTCATTTGGGAATCCAGAACATTGGGGCAGGTAGCAAGGAACTCAACCCACCACCACAGGGCTAGTAAGTAAAATGAATCGCCTACAGCAAGGTTTAATAAAGGACTCATCAAAATGCTTAAAAAAAAAAAATCAAGTAGAACTTTTAGACATTAAAATAGCCACTGAAATTGGAACCTGATTTATATGATAAAATAGAATAATATAGACAAAATGAGTAGAAAATAAAATTAATTAACTGGCAAGTACATACAAAGACAGTACCTGGAAGTCAGCATCAGTTGAGAGTAGGAGAGACCATAAATTAAAGATATAATGTGACAAATCTAGAAATAAGAAGGTCCAACAATCAGCTGAGCCAGCCTTCTGTTTTCATTGTCTCCATGTCAGACGATTCAAACAAAAGTGGCTCGAAAAACGTTTAGAAAAAAAAAAGTCCCATCTATACTGAACTTACACAAACTTGTTTCCTTTCCATGGTTCCCTAAACAACCATTAAACAATTTTCATTGCATTGATACTTATTAGGTATTATAAATAATCTACTGATGATATTAATATATATAAATTGTATTCAAATACTGTGTCATTTTATATAAGAGGTTGTAAATTAGCTAATCTGAAAATCTATTCTAGTCCTAGCCCATCAAGAGAGACAATTGCATACACAGAGCACTGAACTCAATTTAGGCCCAATTCCCTGCTCTAAAAATGAGACAGTGATCAAAATAGACATAGCCTCTGTGGCTTAGACATGTAATCCAGATGGAAAACCTAGAACAAAATAAAACCTACACATAACCGATTAGAAAACAATGAGTGTGCAATGAGGGAATTTCTGTATAAAACTGTATAAGTGAAACCCTAGTAAGTCTTGACGTTCTGAAAAGATGTCTCTAAGAAACTGAAATTGAGTTGCAAAACTGAAAAGTAAGTGGCAATGAAATTATTTTTTCTTGATTACCCAACCTCAGAGTTTCTTCCATGTGTGTCTTCGTTGGATCCAGACTCCAACTCCTTCTCTGACAACTCTTAGAAACTACAAACAGGAACTGTTTACACTACATGATGGCAAAGATGAGAAAAAACAAATGTCTCCATGAATAACATAGGGTGCTGGCTGTGCCAGCAGGAACAACCAGGACAGCCTAACCAGACAGTTCTTCAGTGTGACTTGGTCACAGTTCCACTACCTGGTTTTCCTGTCATCCCTGACTCCAACAACTGGCTCGCTAGCCAGTTCTAAGAATCTGTGACCTACTCACTTCTTGGCAATGAGCATCCTTTATATATATATTAAGTTAACCATAATCAATTTCTGCCGTTCAAAGCTAAATACTTGACGTGCACATAAAATCAAACCTCAGAAACATCATTCAAAGGGAGAATAAGAAAAGACTTTCTGGATAGTGAGCAAGGTATGAGTGAGCCACATAACTCAGACCCATACTATTTACTCCTTGGAGGATATTTTCCTGATATCTACTACTTTTCACACACATCCCAAAGGGTATTTCTCTCTCTCTCTCTCTCTCTCTCTCTCTCTCTCTCTCTCTCTCTCTCTTTCTCTCTCTCAGCACCGGGAAAATGACCACGAAGATTTTGCATTCTAGTATATTTTGACTAAGAGCTAGAGGTGATGGTTGACGACAAGGAAACAGTGATACCTGAACACAGATATCAATTCACAGCACTTTTGACAACAAGCATGAGGTCTGTGTGAAATCAAACCACACGAAATGTCAGTCTAGAAAGGGGAGGTAGCCATGAATCCCCACCCAAGGAGCTATTTGAAATTGATAGCTACTTGGAGAAGGAGATGCACTTTACTGTAAGTGTATGGCTCCTGGTAGGCTTTCCATGCCCTAGTGGAAGAGCATAGACCCAAGAGTCCATGAGCAGCAAAAAAAAAAAAAAAAGAGTTTAAGAGGCTTAAAAAAAAAGAGGTGTGGGTAGGAAAGCAGGTAGAACTAGGAGAAGTTTGAAGAGAGGACAGAAATTATTAAAATATATTATATGAAACTCTCCAAGAATAAAAAAATAAATGAAAATTATACTACCAGTTGTAATGAACAGAAGTTGCTTTGTTGGCTAAAGACATATGCATTTAATTAAATATCTGGCCAGCTTTTTAAATGAAATGTCAGTTACATAAAAACAAAATGAAATTTAAAAGATAGCTGTTTAATGCCTAAGGAAAACAATGGCTCAACAATCAATGTTATTAATAATTAAATGGTTACTGTTCACAAATTATTCAGAGTGGTTATACTATCCTGTTTTGTGTGTATTATGGGTCAGTTTTTAGGCTTTGAATGAAATAATTATTATAGTTTTACATATCTTTTTAAAAAATCACTACATAAAATCGGTATCAAGAATAGATTTTTTTACACATATTTTCAACAATATCTTCTTGTTAAATTTGTGAGATCTGACCAAGAACCCCTAACTGGAGAGTTTATAGATCTCAGGCATTAACTTACTACTATGATTTTGCTAAACAAACATAGCATCAAACTGCCCATCAACTTCAGCCTGGTCAACCTACCAAGGGTCACATCCTTAGAGGAACTGTTTCCCTCTCCTTCAGTTGATGGCCTCACACTCATGTGTATGTGGGCAGAACAATTTGGATTCTGTGTTTTGTTCTGTTTTTTTTTTTTTTTTTTAAAAGACAAAAAGTTGGGAGGAGGTAAAAAAAATTAAGGGATGAATCTTAGGGGAATTGGGAGGAGAAATGAGAGTGATTATGACCAAAATATACTGTATGCATGTACAAAATTCTCAAGTCATTAATTAAAGTATCACATTTTTAAAATATGGGAAATAGCTTCACTCAAAAAGAAATCACTGCAGGCTTTTATAGAAAATGCATCTTTGAGTTAATAGCATGTTGTTTGTGCTAATTCTGTACGGAACCAGTCTCTAATTATTATGTTGTTACTATGGAGATGCATACTCTGCTTTACCATATAGTGTGAGAAATCCATTCCTATTAGTCTTGAATAACAAATCGATTGCCAGCTCCGAAGTCAGAATGGTATTCTGAGCACAGAAAACCACAAAGGGAGGTGAAGAGAGTTATAAAGTAGAAAAGCCCACTGCTTCAAATTTAGAAAATGACAATGATATTGACAAGACATGTTATATGTGGAGTTTGGTGCTGCTAGAGCATGTTAATGCTGTAAGTTCACTGTTCTCTCCTCCATCTCTAAGTCCATAATCAAGAAATTATCTAAGTAAGAAAACAAAAGCTTTGTGGAAGATAAAGTCACGTAGAAGTCTTGACTTAGATGTGCACCTACTTATAACATTGTAATCTCCTCCTTGAACATCACAACATGGTTGGACTTTTTAAAATCTAAGTCAAAGTCCAAACTGAGCTGAAGAACAGTTTATCTCTTATCCAAAGAGCAAATGATTGCAAGTGGGAAGCCAAGGTCCTCAGAACCTGCCTATCTATCCTAAATAGAATCCAGGAAGCTGTGATCAGACAAAGGGTTAGACCACACTGAGCCATAAATCCATTCTCCCTGCTTCTTATCAGTCCTATTGACCTGTCTTCTCCATTGGGAAGAAGATAAAGTAGGCATCAAGGGAATACATTTCAGGTAAAATCCAGGGTTCCTCCCCACTAGAGGCTGGAGAAAGAAGGCTGGGTGAGGCCAGATGGGCTCGGAGAGCCTGTCATTAGTTTGTACATGATTGTAATCAACAATGAGCAAGACAAAAAATCCAAAACAGGATTCTTTAATATCTAAGGGAGATTAAAAAAAAAAAAAACTTCCCTAGTTAATTGTAGTGATAGTTAAATGTGCATATTACGGAAGTGGGTTAATCTAACCAGATGCGTCCTGGGACTTTGAGAGATGAGAGTGGAGAACTAAGGAGGTGTAATGGATGATAGAATTTGATAACCACTAATAAGTCAAAGGGAAAGTTTATCTTAGGGTTTACAAGAGAAATTTAGGACATCAGAATAACATGTGACTATTTAAAAGCTCTGTGATAAGAAGGACACAATACTGTCTTTCTCTGTACTAATCACAGTTTTGCATCCCACTGACATTGCAGCATTAAACACATTATAGTTATGTAGCTGTTAAAAATAATTGTTTAATACACATTCATTTGTACTGAAAGCCATTTACGTGTTTACAGAAAGATAAAATTATAAAGTGATACTTAATGCAATCATATTCTATACATGTATATATAGCATTACGCAAAGAGGTCCATGTTTTTCTACTTACAAAAAGAGGGATGAAGAAAGTGGGGGTGGAATATTCTGAAGGAACATGCACCAAAATGCCACGGATGGTAATATTTAAGTGTTAGGATCATGGCGTTCTTCTCTTTCAGAGATTTTGCTTATCTCTATGCACTTATTATCTCACACATTTCTACCATACGAGCATTTCTTTTGCAAATTCGAAGCAAAAAAAATGGTTTTTTAAAAATTAAATTATGAGTAGAACACTGCATAATTTCAGTATTTTAAGTTACCACTGGGGATTTGTTCAACATTCCCTTCACACCTTCTGTATCTACCAGGCATCAAGTTCCCTGAAATTGTTAGCTCACCTGGATGAAACTGAGAATATAACCTAAATAAACAACTTGTGAATATGTTACAGTGGTATCCATAAAGCAATAGTCCATCAGTTCTCATACATATATTTTCATATTGACTCTATTAACCCAGTGCCTTCCAAAAAGAAGGAAAATCTTTTGTGTCTTTCTTTTAACATAGGATTTTAGGCAAATCGTTTCCAGCTCAGAGGAGTAAATTCAGGGTCTTACTCAGCTCAAGGCAGCAAGAACTTGGACTTTGTACAGGTGAATATATATGCACTGCATGATCTATTTCTTACACGCCCAGATTGAGCCTTCTGGAAGGCAGCTAGTGTGAAAAACGTGGGCTCTAGAGTTCCACAGCTCAAATGCAATTTTTCATTCTGCCACATATTATCAGTGCAATCTAGGCAAGTCCTTTATTTCGTGAATTTTTTTCGTTTTCTCCTCTAGAAAATGAGGATAATTGCCTCAGAGAATTGTGTAAAACAATAAATAAGAATCTGTATATAAAATTCATAGGATACAGAATACCTCAAAACTGTATTAGAGATTGAAAATCATGCCAGTTTAATTTGCAACTTCTAGTCCATATATCTACTTTCATTCTCAAATACTAATTGCCTGGACAGTTTTCTTTTAAAGGGAGTCATTACTGCAAAATGGAAAAGGAAGGAAGGAAGCCAATGAAACAAATGGTCATATCATGGATAAAACCGAACTAAGTTTCATTTACAACCAAATTGTATGACTCTTTCCTCTCATCCATGGTTCATTTGTTAAAGCCTAATGAGACTTTAATGGAAAGCTGAGGAAGGTGTCATATAATTAGGTGAAAGGGGGACCACAGATTATACCACACGTGGGTCACCATTTTGAATGTCAGCAGATTTTTCCCACTCACACAGAATCTATGTGCTGGGAGAGACAAATGTCTAAAGGTATGCTTTATAAACATGAATGTTTTCCCGCTGATACATGATCTCAGAATCACACTAAATAAGGCACATCCTACCACTCACCCTAGTCTTAGTCTTAAACAGTCTCAAAACAGAGCCAGTGTCTAACATGACAGGTCTAAAATAAACCATTTACCAGAAAGAAATAAAATTCTCAAATTCTAATAAAGATATATTAAAAAGGACGTAGAAATAAGTCATAGATAAGCTGCTTTCGGCCAAGTCACTGCATGTTGATTAGTAAACTAAGTGCTGACTATAAGGAAACATAATCCATTAAACAAAATTAGAGTGCACACATTCATGATACACATGATCAATGACTAAAGAGAACCATTGTGGAAAAAAAATTCCAGCTAATAAGACTGTACTGTTTTAAAAATCCCCATGTCTTAAGCATTCAACTCATAATAGGTTAAGGTAAGAATTATCAATGTATGCGAAAATTCTGTGTAAAAGCCTGAAAGGGAACAACATATTTATTTTGTAAAGTCTGAAAATAACACACCACAACTACTGTCAAGTCTTAAATGCCAAAGGAGTAACCAACCATTCCCAATAAAGTCACTAAACAGCTGATGACAAAAGCCTTTATATTATCAAATGTCTACAGAGGAAACCCTGAAGGATATATAATACATATTCACATCTGAGAGAAAAATGTGACGCTGTGTCCTGACATAGCAGCAGTAAAGCCCTTTAAGTCAGCAAAAAAAGAACCATGCTATGGTCTTGGAGGCTTCATGTTCAGCAAAGTCATCTTGTCAGAACAGAGATTCAGGCAGGACCTAAAAACAACAGTCACAAATGTGAATGATACCTTTTTCTCATTACCTAAGTTTTCTCTCCTGTTATTGCTAAGCTTTCAGTTGAAATGGGGAAAAAAAAAAAAAACAACTAATTATCAAACATTGAAATTGTATAAAGCATCCTTCCAACGTTGAATTAGATAAAGATTCAGCTTCATCATCTTGTCTAATGCCATGCATTTTAACATAAGAATGTGTGGAAAGTTGGGCTTTACATTTCTTCATCAGTCACCAGGTTCGAGGTCCCAAGAAAAACAGAGAAACTATCATTGGGGTTTGCAGGGATGGGACAGTGAGTTCAAATGTGTTCATTTCTATATTGGAAGAGAAGAACATACTGATGAGAATGAGAACATAAAGGCCCACTTAGTAAAGCAGCTTCAAAAACTACTTGCCCCATTCTCATGTCCAAAGATAATAACACCTGCCTAACACATGTTAAACTAGGCAGGGGTGGGAAGGTATGAGATGCTAACAAGGACAGCTGGGGATGTGTGCACAAACTGTACCATCTACCATATGGTGGGGGTGGATATAGAAAACTGAGCAAATAATGGCTAAGTATTGTGAGAACACATAGAGAAGATGCTGACACCAAAGAGACAGGAAAGGGGGTTGTTCTAGAAGAAAACCTCACATAGATATGCACAAGACCAAGTCTCCACAGAGATTCCCCTCTTCCTGCAACAAAATGAGCTATCTTGCAAAGGAAAAAAAACCCGGGTACAAAGGAAAAGAAAAAATTCCAGTTTTGTTCTTTTTCTAGTTTCTTTTTTTTATTTTTTGTATGTACATGTGTTGTGTGTGTGTGTAATTGCTTATGTATGTGTATGCCTACCTGTGAATGTACATGCATATGTGTCTGTTTGCATGTCAAGACCAGAAGTCAGCTTTGGGATTCTTCTTCCTCTGCTCCCCTTGTGAGTGGGGAGCGTGTGTGTGTGTGTGTGTGTGTGTGTGTGTGTGTGTGTGTGCATATATAGAGACCAGAAGTTGATATCCAGACATTGTCTTCAGCCACTTTTTTAAGATAGGATCTCTCATTGAATCTGAAACTCACCAACTGGTTAGGTTGACAAGTCCTCAGGATCAATCTCTCTGTCCCCCAATGCTAGGGTTACAGGTGCATGTACTGCCATATTTGGCTTTTATGTGGGTACTAGACCTTCAAACTCTAGTTTTCATACTTATGAACCAGGCACTTCACCTATGAAGGAATCTGAACGGTCCATTTTTTTTTTTCATTTCTTTATTCAGACAGCTATCAAAAGCAGACGGTGAAATACAAAAGGGAGGGTGTAGAAGAAGAAGACAATAACGTGGATGCTGCCACCACTAAAAGTGGATGGCAGTGAATGTCCTGAGTGGCACCCAAAGAGAGAAGCAGCTGAAATAAACCTTCAAGAAGAAAACTTGAGGGGCTGGGGAGATAGTTCAGTGGATAAGATCACTGGATGTTCTTACAGAGACCTGGGCTCAATTCCTGGCACCCATGGTTGCTCACAACTGCTTGTAAATCTAGTCCCAAGAGATCTGAAGTCCTTTTCTGACTTCCAAGGGCACCAGGCATATACTGGCACACAGACATACATGTAGGAATAGCACTGATATACATAAAGTAAAACAAATTTCTATCAAATTCAAGAAAGCTGCAGGTGCAAGTATTGCCACATTTGGCTTTTGTGTGGATGTTAGACTTTCAAATTCCAGTTTTCATGCTTATGAAGCAGGCATTTTACCCATGGAGGAATCTCCATGGTCCATTTTTTTTTCATATGTATTCTAGTAGAAGAGAAACATAAGACTTGGTAAATATGAGTATGTTTAACAAGCATAATTTTAGAAGGATAGAAAATAACCCAATACACAAGAATAGAAGATCAGTAATTGCACAGAACACATCCATATGATGGAAAGTTATACAATCATGATAGCTGAGTTATAGGTAAAAGATGAGAAAAAGTCTTGCGGTGAGCCATGTCTTTCCCAGCGTTCACTGTCTGGCAGCCAACAGTAGGCTCTTTTATTTTTTTTATTTATTCTCCTTATCCATTTTCCCATAACTACAGCCCTATACATGCATCTTTATTTCTTTCTTATTTGTTTATTCATACTAATAATAGTGAGTTATTCCTCTTCTGATTAATTTTTATCAGAAGATATTATAGGCTTGTCTTTTTTTTAAACCCACTTTTAATAAGGGTTCTCAAACACTTTAACCCCCCCCCTTCTATCCCACAGTCCAAAGATAGGGGAGAAAAGATGGTAAATAGGACAAGGGGATGTGGACCTGTTTAGAAGTAGTTCTTTGTGGCAATTCCAATCTCTGTTTGTCAGGATACCCAGCAGTCTAGTTCAGTAAAGTCAGGATACCAAATGAATCACCCATGGTTGTAGGAAGCAGTTCTCCCGCCATTAAAAGATGGCGCTTGGCATGTAGCCAGCAAGCATGAGTAGGCACCGCGGCTATGGCTCATTAAGAGAAAAGGCTTGCACTTCCAGGTGTGGCTACCCGATCAGCCCACCTCTCATCATATGGAACAGCCAATGAACAGTGAAGGTGTGGCAGCTGCTGATAGGATTAAGGCAATGCATATAAGGGACTGCTGGGGCGGTAGGAGGAGCTTGTTGTAGGAGGAAAGGAAGAGGGAGCAAGCTTGCTGTACAAAGAAGCCTGAATAAACTGCTTGAAGAAGAATATGGTTGCCGTTGCCTTATTCCGCTGGTCGGACGAGGGTAGTGACACATGGTGGCATGATCCAGCAGAAACAACCAAGTCTCCACCGAATCAGCATGAATTAGCGGGTGTGACCAAAATCAGTTAGGAAGCCAAAGTTTTCTACCATGCTTCTCTCCATGAAGGGAAGATCAGCAAAGATTCAAGACAAACTAAGCACAGCAGAGCTAGCTATGCAAGCACACCATCACTGTCCATTGAATCCTATTTATATTCACTCCAAACAAACATCATGTGTCTTGCCTCAACAAAACACTACAACAGTCTGCCTCAGGAAAACACCAAGTGAGTCTATATCACATGACCCAACGAGAAACTTTCACGTCAAGATATATTTTAAATCATCTTCTCATGGCTTGAAAACAAGAAAAATATTATGGTAAAAATATTGGACATGCGTGAGTCCAATGTATAAAAATACACACCTAAGAAACAAATGGACTAAGGATGGACTCTGGATGAGACTACAGGAGAACCACAAAGCCAGCAGAAATGGAGATGTCTTCTCTATGGTTTAATTTGGTAATAGTTACAAATTCTACAAACATTTTCATACCTTGTTTGGACCACTATAACAAAAACTTTACAGTGAGTAGCTTATAGGCAACTCATTTCTCATAGTTCTGGATGTAAGAAATACAAGGTCAAGGTATCAATAGATTGATTATTCTACCATAGAATCGACTTTTTCTGGTTAACAGACAAATACTTCTTGCTGTTTCCATATATGATCCTAGATGCAAAAGAATCTCTTGTCCTCTCTTATAAGGGCACTAATCCCACTCATGAGGACTTCATCCTCATGACATAGTCACCTCTCAAAGATTCTACCTCCTAATGTGTCATTTAATTTAGGGCAGTATATTAGCATTCATATTAATAAACATGTACTCTCTAATTAATACTCAAATAAGTATACATTATCAATAGATTTAGAAATGAGCTGGCCAAACACGGCTTTTATATGAATATTTATGTACACAGAAAAGTGATAAATTTTTTGCCTAAATTCACATAATAACTGATATTAGAAGAGCTGGTATTTGAAGAAAGGGATCTAGAGAAATTAAAACAAAATTGCTGAGTGCCTAGCACTTAATTTCCTTAATTTCATTTAATTGTTTGTTCAAAAATATCATGTGACCTGCTTAAAGTTACACAACTACTGAGTAAAAGCTAGGAATCCAACTTGACTCTCTATTCTTTAAGAAAAAGTTTTTTCTTAGAGTTTCATGCATGAATACTATGTTTACATTACTTCACTCTACATTCTCTATCCTTCAACTTCTCCTATGACCCCTCCTCCATTTCAACTTCATGACCACTTCTTTAACTATTATTGTTACATCACCACACACACACACACACACACATACACACACACATATACCACACATACACACACATAAAAATAAAGCCTGCTGAGTCCATTTAGTGTTGCTCATATGTATATGTGTCCAGGGCTGACCTTTCTGATCAGGCATCTTGTCACTGGAGAGGACTGACTGTCTCACTCTCAGCAGCCATTAATTGCTTGTAGCTCTTCATCTAGGAGTGGGACCTTATGAAATTTCACCCATGAACACTGGGGTGTTGTTATGTAGGACTTGTTTGAGCAAAGAAGTTAAGATTTTATGAGTACAGCATTCCTGTCACATCTAGAAGATTCTAGCCCCCTGCAGAATTCCTGGATCTCTTTTTGCATGCTCTTCTTTGATGTTCTCAAAATATTAGCATAGGAGTTGTGTTATAGGTGTAAATTTTGGGATGGGTTTTGAATTTTATATTTATAGATCTGCATCAACCCAAAAGTCAAAACTACACATTTGTCCAAAGTTCTTATCTTACAAATGGAAGAGACTTTTTCTAAAGATAGCTTCTAAAGATAAGCTTCACTTATTGTTACTTCACCAAAAGTAATGTCCCATTTATCATTTTCTTCTAAGCCAAAAGGTAACAACTTTGCTCCACTTAATGCTATTAGCTTAATCATTTATGAGTCTGAGGTCTACCAGCTCATCCACCTCTTACTGGGAGTAAGTTCTAGTTCATCCATAAGTTCTAAGAGGAAACAGATGATCCAACCTAACAAAATGACTGAAAATACAATGCAAGAACGTAGTGATACAAGTTTGGGCAAAATTGTGGTTAAGAGAAATCACAAAGGGACTACCAAGCTTGTTCAGCCAGCAACAGCACCAGGGAGGCACAGTGATATCTTGGCATGAAGAAACAGCAGAGGGAAGCCAAATAGAAAATGGGTTATTTAGTTACTGCCCCTTTAGCCTAGATGGCAAGAATGCCAAAAATAAATGCCACCATATCACCTTTTTCTTGCTCCTTGATTCCACTGCCAAGGTTGCAGGTGGCTTGACCCAAAAAATAATAATAATAATAACCCAGTAGGAAGAGGAGTTCTTTAGGGAATTCTATCTAGGATTCAGAGAAACTGAGTGGCAGAAAGTTGATCTGAAAAAGGTACAAGGAAACATCACACCTAGTCTCTGTTGCTTGCAGTATCTGTGACATTCAATGTGCATTTCTTTTGCTGACACAAACCATGTATTCTTCTAAAATATTCTCTAAGTTCTTAACCAATCAATAACTCTGTGCTGCAGAGTTCTCGATAACTTTAAAGATATAATATGAAAATAGTGAAATAAAATACTAATTCTTTCACTGAACTGGGCATGGTGGTACATGTCTGTAATCCTAGATCTTGAGAAGTAGAGGCAGGAAGATCAAGAGTACAAAGCCAGTCTCACCACACAATGACTTTAAGACAAGCCTGGTATGCAGAGGGCTTTGTTTCCAAAAAAAAGGAAGGAAGGAAGGAAGGAAGGAAGGAAGGAAGGAAGGAAGGAAGGAAGGAAGAAAGAAAGGAAGAAAGGAAGAAAGGAAGAAAGGAAGAAAGGAAGAAAGGAAAGAAAAGAAAATGTCCATCCTTCTCAAACCTAACTTTTTCTGTAAGTTCTTCCAGTCAGCATCAATATCAAACCCTTAAAAGTCCAGGTTCCACATCACTGTCTCAAGAAGTATCATGTCTACTGCTCTCCAGATCATTATAAACTTGCTCTGAACTCCATAAAATGCCCCAAGAAATTTTCTGGTCATTCATCCAAGACCATCTCAGCAAAATCTTAAACCTCCTGCCTTTTAGCCAAAAATAGAGTTCTATTTAAAATTAGCCCTTAAAATGTTGCATAAAATCTCTTTAGTCACAACCAGATTTTAATATTCTAGCCCAACTCACGTTTGAAATGAAGTGTTTTGTGGCCTGAGGAAGGAAGAAAGTAAGCCGTAATGGAAAGCAACCAATAAGTGAATATAGAACTTGTGGTCTACCTGCTGTTCTGATAAGAGACTGACACACATGCCCCAGGAAATGACACGTGTTGCATGTAATTTTAAAATTCACACTTGTTCCTTCTTGGAGCAACAGACATGCACCTATTATTGGTAATAAAAGGAACTGATTTGTGTGGTCCTCAAAAAGTCTGCTAAATATAAGCATTCTGTATCTTTAAGCATCTTCTAATGAACCTTTCACAGGGAGATGAACTCACCCAGGAGAGAATGAAATTTTCCTCTATGTAACACATGAGGACCCAGTCAGTTATGAAAGGCCAAAGAGCAACTCTTCCAAACATCATCTCTTCCTTAGGAAAATGAACTTTTGTTCAATGTTTTTCTCAGAGCAACTTTGACATCCTTATTCCTTAAGCTATAGATTAATGGGTTGAGCATGGGCACCACAATGGTATAAAACAAAGAAGAGACTTTCCCCTGGTTCATAGGCAAAAGAGAAGATGGTTTGAGATACATAAATGCCCCTGACCCAAAAAAGAGAGAAACAGCAATTATGTGGGAGCTGCAGGTACTGAAGGCTTTAGACCTGCCCGCTGTGGAGCTGATACGGAGGATGCTGGAGAGGATGAGGCATAAGAAATAAAGATGGTGACTGTGGGTACCCCTATATCAATGCCCACAACAATGAAGACTACCAGCTCATTTACATAGGTGCTGGTGCAAGAGCGTTCCAGAAGAGGGAGGATGTCACACATGTAGTGATTGACAAGCTTGTCAGCACAGAAGGTCAGTCTCGTCATGAATGCTGTGTGAGCCATGGCTCCAGCAAATCCCATCACATACACACCTAGCAAAAGGAGTAAGCACACCTGGGGAGACATAGTCACGGTGTACATCAGGGGATTACAGATGGCGACATACCTGTCGTATGCCATGGCTGACAGGATGAAGGACTCGGAGACAACAAAGAAAAGAAAGAAGAAGAGCTGGGTCATGCATCCAGGGTAGGAGATAATGTTTTTCTTTGAGACAAAACTCACCAGCATTTTGGGGGTGATAACAGTGGAATAGCAGAAATCTATGAGGGACAAATTGAAGAGGAAAAAGTACATAGGGGTATGCAGGTGAGAGTTCAGCCCGATCAGGGTGATCAAGCCCAGGTTCCCCACCACAGTCACCATGTAGAAACCTAGAAACAGGAAGAAGAGGGGCATGCGGAGTTCTGGCTGATCTGTCAGGCCTGCGAGGATGAACTCTGGCACAGAGGCATTCCCAGTGGCCATCCTCACGGCATTCTGTTGAGACAGAGACAAGAGGAAAAGGTCATTGTAGAAGGGAACAGAAAACATTGCTGCCCTCCCTGTCACCTCTGGGGGTCTGGAGAATTGCATACAGATTATGAATTTTAGCAGAGTCTGCTTTCTGGTTGTCTGTGCATCTGTTTCCAGGGTTCCACTGACTCCACACTGCAGGGACACAAGGGTCCGTGAGATTTGAAAGGATCCCAGAGAGCCAGTGAGGAGACTCTTCAAGTCTTTAATTTGTTTGAGTTGTTGTGTCCTTCTAATCCCAGCCTTTGTTCGAGTTTAAAGTTGTGCCAGTCTATAGGAAGAGTTCTCAGAGGCTGAAGCCAGCCTGTGTCCTTCGTGTCCTTCTAATGGTTATCCTGGGACAAAGCAGAAGGCTGAGGGAGTTTTTCTCAGAGCTTTGGAAAGCATTCAAATCTTTTCCTCAGATTCAGCCACTCATCCTCCTTTAGCTCCAAGGATCAGGGCTGTGCCTTTTGTCCAACTCTTATCTTCCTGTTGCTCAAGAAGGCTGCAGCGCTAACCCCAAAACAGACAATAGACATTTTAACTTCCTCTGCAAGCAAGCGTGCCAGCGCCTGGACTACATATGCTAGAGAAGATCTCTAAAGAGCTCTCCCCTAACTTTCTCCAGCTTTCAGAAAGGCTAAGCAATTGCATTCTGACTTTGCAGATCTGGGACGTGGTTAATGAAGAAGTCTGAGATTCCCTGGGGTCCATGACACAACGCTGGATATTAATTTTTAAAAAAGAAGAAATGTTTGCTTATCCCTTGATAATAATTGAATGGACTTTTGGTAACAAAAATGTTTGTTGAGGAACCAAGGAGGCAACTTAGTTGATAAATGTTTATCTAGCATACACAAAGTCCTGGGTTTAATTCTCAGTTCAAGGTGAACCAGGCTTGGCTGTGCTTTTCTGTAATCCTAACACTGGGGAATATGAGACAGGATGAACAGAAAAAAAAAAAAAAAATGTCATCCCTATCTACATAGGGAGTTCTAGGCCAGCCTAGAATACAAAAGAGCCTTTGTCAACTTGCATACGTGTGTGCATGTGTGCATGTTTATGTGTGTGTGTGTGTGTTTTCATATAACATCTATACAGTACTATGCAAAGAATTGCAATCCACTATATACTATTTAATGAATATTAAAACTGTTCTCATCCTAGCATTTTTCTCTGACCCTAGAATGGCAGAATTCTTCTCGGGGTCGTGAGGGGGCTGATGAAAATGCAGAGTGGTACACTTTCCTTCTCCCTTGAATAATATGGGCAAGATTTATCAACCCCACTTTAGAGATGAAATAATTCTCTAGCCATTAAGCTATATTAAACAACTTTTCCCACCTTACTCCAAAAGTGGAGTCAAGTTATTCTTAATATCTCCCAATAGGAAATTATGAAATATACAAAGTAGGAGCCTTCCTTTTCAGGCTCTGAAAATGTCTTGAAAATTATGATTTAATATCTAACTAAATGTGTGATAAGGTCCAGAAAAGGTAAATAAAAAAATGCTACCCCAGTTCAGAGCAGGGTATGGCACAGGCTGCTTGCATCTCAGGTCATCAGGAGACAGAAGCCAGCCTGCTTGCATCTCAGGTCATCAGGAGACAGAAGCCAGCCTGTCCTCTCATGGAATTTGAGCTTGGTATTAATGAGCAATTCCCATCACTTATGAGCAGTTTTTCCAAAGTTGATAACTAGTCAGAGAAAGTGTTCTAGCTTGAGTCCCTTCACTCTGCCAGGCATTAGTTGTACCAGTTCTCTTCCTTTGCTCTTTTTCTTATTCCTTTCTTGTGACACAATTTACCTCTACAGAGCCCCAGGCTCTCTGAGTCTTCTCTGAGTTTAATGACAGTCTAATGTCACTCTTAGGACCTCATCAATTTAAAGCAGTTTTTTAAGTTATCAAAAAAAAAAAAAAGTGTTTTAAAAGTAGTTTAAAATACCCTAGCTGCACAACTATAAAACTACAATCTTATTTAAAATGTGTATCCTGTTCCCCCAATGCAAACACAATAAATCAGAATCTCTTGGGGTGAGACTTTGTAACCAACGTTGCTCTTCTAATTCACCCACTTGTTGTCTGGGCATTTAGCCAGGGATCCTCTGACCAATGTTTATATTTTCAGAAGAAAAGCGAAACTCCAGTCTTCCGGGAGTTGTTTGACGGTACAATCAAGAATAAATATGGATCTCCAACCTCTACAGTTACACTACCTTGGGAAACATCTAATTGACCTTTAGAGTTAGGGCATCAGATTTGAAATAGCATCCTATGGTCATATAGAGTAGAAGCCTGAATACCACAATACCAATATAGATGATGTGAATTCATGGACCACATTAAACAAGGGAGTGACCTGGTCAGATTTTGCTGAGAGAGATCAGTTCGATATTCAGTATCAGGAATCTGATGAACAAGTCTTTCCAGTGTTCTTTGTAACTTGTGAGTCAGGCATAATTTGTTAATTAAATGAGCCACCAACAAGATAAGAAATTGGGACTATCAGAGCAAGTACTTGACAACTGGAACAAAATATGTCTTTATACATTTTTAGGACCTTATAAATTTTAAAATGTTGACCTGCTTAGTAGCTGGGGTCCCTCTACCCTCTACGTTGAACATTTTACAAAGACCTATTACCCAATGCTTTTCATTGAACATATTTATTCCTCCTTTCCTATTATTTAACCTGTCTTTTTTGACTGAGGGGGATACACTTTTGCTATGGCAACAAGCTATGTCCAGGTATGGCCAAAGAACACTGCATTTTGACCCAACAGTTATCTCCTACTTTTTGCCAAAGATCTCTGCAGTCACAAAATGAAGATAATGCATCAGTTTTTAAGATGCTATGCAAGTTTGACATTGTAGCTACTGTCAGGTGCCAATGGCTAAATGTCCTTCTGTTTTCTAATGGTTCGTGTTTTGCAGTATCTCAAAGGCTCCATTAAGGTAACCAGTACCATATGCCTGCATTGATTTTTTTCTTCCTCCTGCATTTTACTCATTTCACCCCTGGGATACTTTCTAAAATATCACCTACACAACACATTTCTGGATCCAGCCTAGATTTTTGCAGAAACACCAAGTAAAATATTTTTAAAGTGGTACTGGAGCAGGTTGCAACCAAGTGTTCCTTACCTAAGTTGGGAGGATATAGCCCTACCCAGAGCTGTTTGGTTCCATGTCATAAAACCAAATGTGAATAACTGCATTTATCAATTACCTGAAATTTCACAGTGTAGGGACTGTTTGTATCTTGATCATAACCTGTTAAATATCAGAAAGGCTTAGGATCTCAAATCATTATCAGCATACTAACTAATGGAGACTAACTCGGAAAGTCTTATACACTTCATCATTAAACATCCAACAACTGCACTCGTGACTGTTATTTTCATGGTGACATTCCGTTCATTGTGATATCTGATCTCACCGTGAACAGATGAAAGGCAAGTAAGTTCATTCATTTTATACCATCAGGAATAAATGTGAAACATGGCTTATTGAAATAAATGTTCATTAATGTCTGATGCTCAATCACCCGATCTAAAATATGAGAATAAAGATGATAATCGTAAAGTGACATGAGGGCCAGTGAAATGGAGGAGCCCAGGATAGAGGCTGACTTGTGGATAATGCATGCTAAATGTTCTAAAAGTATACAAAACAAAAATAAAATGTATATAATTTAGAGGTAGAATAGTTGAGGGCGTGTCTTGTTGAAAGTTATGTGGATTGAAAGAGGCAGTCAAGAGCTGGAACAAATGGAGAACTGAAAGAGGTCAGAGCAACATTGAAGTAACCCTGCTACTTCTTCAAAGCTTTGTCCAGTAAATAATCCTCTACTCTACCCCTGCAAGTAACCATAGCTCAGTGCATTATTAAATGGACATCAAATTAGGATGGAGGTTTCTGGGAAGATGTGTTTCAGTGGGAAAGAGGGAAGAGGGAAGAGGATTGAGGGAAAACTCAAGATATACATATGAAACTATCAAAGAAAGAAAGTAGCTGAAACCTCAGATAGTATCATAGTCCTTTATTACTGTATTTCTCATCTCCTTGCTTCCTACCCCACCATCAATGCCCTATTTCTCAAAATCTATGTTCGGTCATGCCACAAAGCCTAAGTCATGAGATAAGTAAGATTTTCCCTCCCATCTTCAATTTTCCTTTTTGTGTATCCATTTCTCGTTTCAGCAAAAGTTCTCCTTCCTCAAACACTCACAGGCAAAGTGTGCCCTCTGCCTTCCATTCTCTGTCCATATCAGTTCTCTGGAAGGCTCTTGCAAACCTATCACCACGTTCTTACTTGACCTGGACCATCAGGTCATTCATCAGTGACAGGTTCCTGAGAGGAAGAACCAGGGGATGAGAAAAGAAGAAAACGGGAAAGTTTGCGATCAGGAATTCATGAACAAGCTGATGGCTCGTGCAATCACATTTATTAAGAAGTACAGTTTCTTATGTACAATTTCAGGGGGGGGGGAATGGGACAAAATCAGCAGGAAACACATCAAGCAATGTTGTACAAAGAGAGCATAAGGTATTTCAAGTGTGCTATAGACCAAGTGCTCAGAAGCCTTGAGACTCATTAACCTTAGACCTTCAAAGAGGTGAGGGAAGACAAGCTCCCATGATCCAAACCCTCAGCTCCAGAGAGCTCTGGCCCCAAGCATAACTGGCCTTTCCAAACCTGAGCCTGGTTTAGAGAAGGAATTAAGTTCCTTCTCCATACATCAGGGGGAAAGTTCCAGATCAGCCTGGCCTCCAACAGTTGTTAAAGCTTATAAGGAATGATCCACATCCTGTTCTAGTCTCTTTTTTTTTTGGCAAGAGAATCCTGTTCGCAGCTGATTGTACTCCATTTAACAAGCTAATTGCAACTCCTGTATCACTGATGGATACCAGTGTTGGATGATGTTTGCATGTATATCAGTGCTCACTGTGACGTACACTTCAGGACTGGAGAGATGGTTCAGTGGTTAAGTGTACTGGTTGCTGTTACAAAGAACCCGAGTTCAACTCCAGCACACAAGCATGTCTAATGCCAGTCTCAAGGATTTAATATCCTCTTCTGATATCCACCAGTACCAGCCATGTCCATGGTACACATACATGTAGACAAAACAAATAGATCTTTAAAAATGTTTTAATGAAATGCATTTCAGTAACTTCTCAGTAACAAGAGACCTCAAGTGTAAACCTTAGATTTAGAAATGTGTCCCTGTCTTGATAATTAGGATAAATCCCAATTCTTCTCTCTATCTCATTGTCGTTAACTCACAATTAAAGAAAATAAACCATTATTGCAAACCAGAAATGAGCCCCATAGGAAAAGGACTCCTTGGGGCGCAGACGGCCCACTCAGACTTCATTAAAAGTTGACATTTCTCCTGGTGCAGCAGAGGATTCTTCTTGGGATGATAGAACAAGCAAGTAAAGTGCTTCTGGATTTATGTCACTTTGAAGTCTGTTGCCATAGGAACTGTGTCTCCAAATCCTCTCCACAGGGACTCACTACAGTCGTGTTCCCTAAGGAGCAGATGAAGCCCAAGCAGAAAGCAGTGTAGGAAGAACTATTCTTAACTGTCCCTCTTCTTGCAGAGCTCTCTTCTCTCCTGAACATGGATTTCTGTACAGTGCACCTTCATTTATTTCCTTTTATTATTTTGATTGCATTCTATTGTGGCATGATCTATATGGTGTATGTAAAGACAACAAACACCTCTGAAGTATCTGCTTCCTCAGACTAGAAGTCTGAGGATGTTGACTCAAGAACATCACCCATCACCACCCAGCAAGGGTGATCGTACATGGGTTCCTAAGCCACTGAACCTTTCCATAGCATAAAGACAGCAAGAAACCTGCATTAGCTCCAGAAAACAAATTATCCTCAGGAGCTGCATATCCCTTACTACTGCATTCCCAGTTTCTGTTTCCTTTCACTGTTTTCAACTCCTTAATGCACCCATTTATGCATAATTGTTACACACACACACACACACACACACACACACACACACACATATATAATATAAAACAGGAATATCACCCAATGGATTCAAGAATCCATCTAATAATAAAATTCACTTATTTTATAAGCTAACCGTGTGTTGAATGAGAACTCTATTAAGGGTTTAACATATATTACTTCAGATTGTTTTCTATAAAAATATTACTAAGTAGATACTAAGTAGGCTCTATTATTGCCCTGTTCTGCAAAGAACAACTCTGTGAGACAAAGGAATCAAACCTTTTAATTTAGAATGCCATTTGTAATGTGGAGGATCCATTGTACAATAATGGTCATGGGAGAAGAATAGAGCTACAGCAGGAAAGCCAACTGTTAAAGGAGAATATAGCCTCAATCCCAGATCGTATGATAAGTGCAGTAGCAAAGAATCTACATCCAACTGTCAGTTATTCAAAGTAAATCTGCAAATGAAAGTCCAACACACAACAACCAACAACCCAACACACAGGTATGATGGTGTTAGAAGAAATGAAAAGGTCAAACATGCTAGTTTAATCATTACCCATCAAATACATTGACCAAATTATAACACTATAATTATTAATTATATATAATAAATAGTAATATATACCATTGAATATAATATTGCCACAAAAGTATAAATATTATACATTAAATCTTTAACTAGAACTATAAAATTTTAAAAGACTATCAGTATAAAAGTTTGGGAGAAAATATTAAGAGATATATTAGAGGGGATTACAGAAGTCATGGGCTGAGCTAAGTATGGAACTTAACAACCACACACAATTACATAAGAGGAAAGGGAAACTGTGACTATAATGGATAGCTCACACTTTGGTCACAATGAATGTGAGAAGGAGTCAGGTGAGGGGGGTAGAAAAAGAGAGGGTAGGAACTGAGAGTAATTAGAATATATTAAGCACATGTATAAAATTCTCAAAAACTATACAGTTTTCAGGTAAACGGATTCATCTAGATGAAAAACATTCTGAGTAAAGTAACCCAGACCCAAAAAACCAAACACCACATGTTCTCTCTCATGTGTGAATCTTAGTTTTGATGTGTGTGGTTAACTTGGAGCACTTATAAAAGTCAGAAAACTAGAAAGAAGCCATGGAGGGATTTTAATGGGAAAAAGAACACATCTAGAATAAGGAGAGAAATGGAATCATGGAAATCAGATAATGAAGGGTCTGGGAGGGTAAAACAAAGGAAGGGGTAAGAGAGAGATAGCAAACACTAAGAATGTTTGAAAATTTTATATAAAAACCTAGTGTTTTAGAAGCTTCCTTAATGTGTGTGTGTGTGTGTGTGTGTGTGTGTGTGTGTGTGTGTATGAGTTTAAATGGATATACTGTATATAGAGGAACAACGCTTCTCTCTGACACCATATTAAATTAAATATCACTTGTAGGATACGAGCCTCCAAGGTATTTGCCAGGGGTGTCCCACAGACCAGCCCCAAACAAAACAGGCTACTGTAGGTACTGCTCCTGCTTACACATAAGAACCTGGTGGTAAAATGCTGTTACTGAAAATATTACATACTTATGTCATAGGACATGGAGAAATGAGGCTGAAAGCTTCCTCCAGAGTGGCTGAGTTTTAAAGTGCCAGAAGATGCGATACAAGCTATTGATATGTAAAGATAATCAACTGCTTTACCCAGCTACAAATCCTACAAGCTACAACAAATGACCAGTGCAATGGTCACATGAATGTAACATATGGTTGGAAAGAGATAGCCAACCTCTTTCTGATTAAATTTATGACCTACTACACTGGCTGGAACTCATACCTGGCAGTAAAAGCCTGGCCCAAATCCCATACTGGGAAGTTATCGACACTAAAGGAAACCTACTGCATAGTATCAAACTACCTTCAAAATAGACATGTCTATGCTCATAGATTATTGCAGCCCTCAGTCCTCATTTGTGCAGTGGATGGTGTTTAACACTGTGACTCAGCTGGTGAAACTACAAAGAATGATACATAAATGGGATATCTGTGTCATAACTCTCCACTTATGCTTATGGCTCAGAGAACATTGTCAAAAAGAACGGAGAGAGAGTGTAAGAGAAAAAGATTAGGGAAGACTGCTGCTAAACATTGTTTTCTGGATATAACAGGGCTGTTGCACTTATAGACTCCCAGAATTTGTGGCTGAATGCACATGACTGTCACAAGAAGGAGCCTGTCATCATTGCAGCATAGATGGGAGGGGATCATGAGGTCCCACCCATAGCTGTAGAGCTTTGGCAGTTGAAGGCTCCTAGGGACAGGGAAAATCAGTTGTCTTAAGGAGTGTGGCTCCTGGCCAATTATTATTAATTAAATATTAATGACAATTATGAATGTATACATTTATCATCAATATTTACTTAATTACATAGAAAAATATGTCCATGTTCCACTGGTGACCCTACTGCATTCATGTACATACAGGCAACACTGACTGGAAGTCAATGGGCTACAAAATGAGAACATGAAGTTTGAAGAAGGATCAGGGAGGAGTTGGAGGGACAGAAAGGGATTGATCTGATCTATATATATATATATATATACACACACACATACACACACACACACACAAAGAATGAAAAAAATAGACAAAAAATTGTCAATAACACAGTTAATCAAAATGTACAAATGGGGATGTGTTAGAGAAGGCAAAGGTCTCTGGTCAATCTGGAAGGCTTTGCAACCAAAAGTCCTGTGTTCTAATCACCTCTTTCACTGCCAAAGTGATTTTAAACTGTTGGGGTCTCATCGATGTCATCAGTAAGCAGAGATATCGACACCATAATAAATGCATTTTAGGATCAGATATCAATGTATATCTATTGTATTTCTATTGACATTGTCACTCTATTTATAAGATAGAGTATAATAATTTGATGAATGTAAGCAATCTACGGTGATAAAATCAGGGTAATTCGCATTTTCCTCCTTAAACATTCATCTTTCTTTGTACTAGGAATCCCAAGTGTCAGTTCAGCTCCTGTGACGTCTCACAAGCTATTGCAAGTCAAAATTATGTGTTCAAACACTATTTACTCTGCCTGCCCAATATTAATGACAATTATGAATGTATACATTTATCATCAATATTTACTTAATTACATAGAAAAATATGTTCAATAAAAGTCCCGTTTCAAAAATAGTGAATTCTAGGACGCATTCCTTTTCTTCAAATACTAACAAAGCTCATTTGAGGTTTTCCAAAAATAACAACAGGGTGAGTCCATTTCCAAATCTAAATAATGTAGAGGATGCATAATTGGCTTCACTGTATCTTTAAGATTTAAAACTTGCAAATTTCACCCCTGTCCTGACAATTGTGCCTTGTGGTGAATCCCTGTTGAATATGACTTCCAGAACCAAGTTGTTGACACATTAGAAGGACCCTCCTGGGATGTTTAAGGACTAGCAAAAAGAAAGTTACTCAGTGACAAGAAGAGCTTCAAAAAGACTTCTGAAGTTAAGAGCTGCTCAGCTCAGTCTCATCCTAGCCCACAGTTTGGAGCTCTTAAAATAGGAATCCATTTTTAAGTGACATTCATCTCAGAAATATATGTGCTATATTTTAAAAAGCAAATTATACTAGCACTGCCAAAAAAAAAAAAAAATATGTGCTTTCCAGGTGTGTAATGGGAATGTCGAGGTCCAAGGTTGTGTTAGAGTAGAAGACACAAGGAGATAAAATGGCCTTATTTAGAGACAACTTTGTGGAAGAAACTAAGTTTGGCATCAGTACAGATGTCAAATGGGTCACTTCTTAGTAAATCCTAAACACGAAGAGTTGCTAAGTAAGAAGCAACAGACGTCTCTGTTGGACAGAGATGTCTCAAACCCTAATTGCAGGATAGTAGAGGCTCTTTGCTATTTTTTTAACATCTCTGCTGAACAGAAAGCCACAACACCTCTCTGTAAAATGTTTACCAGACCTTTTAAGCTTCTGCTAGGGGAATTTCTTCTTAAGGTCAATCTTACTCTAGAATTAATGTCATACCATTAAAGGAGCCGATCAAGGACTACACAAGTACTCGAGTGGTCTGGAAATGTCTAAATGTTCTTAACTTAAATTCCCCTCTTCTGTAAACAAGACAACCAAAGCCAGCTTTATCTATTGCATGATGTTAAAGCACAACACGCTGCAGGGTTTTTCCCTTCCTATCAGGAAACATGGGAAGTTTTTCAATCCTCCAGCCCTATCTTTCTTAGATTTTCATCCACGAAATTGCCTGAAATACTTCCATCCACTCCTATAGTTTGCCACCTTTAATGTGTTAACTATGACGCATCAAGTTAAGTTACATCAACTGTTCATTTGCCAAAAGGACTATCTGTATTACAGATAAAGGATGTAGGACCTTCAGCAAGAACGTACGCGTTGCAAAGGTTCAGAACTCTCTAGAATCTTCTTAGACATCTCACCACAGAGTTTCACAAATGCACATCATCTTTCAATTTAGAACCAACAGCAACATATGCGTTGCTGTTAAAAAAAAACAAAACAAAACATAAAAAACCCTCTTACCTCAAAGGAAATAAGAGATAATTTATGGGTCACAATTTCAGGAAGTCACTGTGTTTGGAAGTGGAGGACATTTGTGAGTCTGTGTGCACGAATGCAAATACATGTGCATGTGTGTGGGCGTACATACCATTATTTGCAGGTGCACGTGGAGGTCACAAGACAACCTCAGGTGTTGTATCTCAGTCCCTACCTACATGATTTTATTTTTTTTAAGGGTCTTTCATTTGTCTGGAGTTAGCCAAACAGGCAAGCTCCAGGGATCCTGATTCTGCTTTCCCAGTGTTGAGATAAGAACATGCCACCACGCCTAGCTTTTCCACGTAGGTTTAGAAAGGATTAAACTCAATTCCTCATAAAGTACTTATAAACCAGTACTTTGCAAATTAAGTCATTTTCCTAGCTCACACAAAGTTTTTACAGCAGCAAAAGGAGCCATTAATGAGGGGCTGTTAAGGTAAGAGCACTCCCTGCTCATCTTGAAGACCCAAGGTTGGTTCCCAGAACTCATGTCAAGTGGTTCACAACCACGTGTAATTCCAGCTCCAGGTAATCTGACACCATCTTCAGGCCTCTGCTGGTCCCTGCACACATGTAACATACACTCATAAATGTACAATAAATAAATTATATGTATACATAAATAAAAATAAATCTTATTTGAAACTTCAAATTAAAATAAATCAATCTAGGCAGGAGGGATGGCTTCAGGGTTAAAGAGAATTTATTGCTCTTACAGAGAATCTGAGTTCCATTCCTTGCCCACGTATTAGGTATCTCAGAACCACCTTTAACTCCAGTTCCAGGGGATCTGATGTTTCTACTGGCTCCAAGTGCACTCACATGTGTATGGTACATATAAACTCAGGCAAGCACGTACACATACAGATAAAAATTCTTCAAAATAAATAAATCCAAAGCACTTTTCACATGCATTGATGGAAACAGCAAGTAGGCAGGTACAGTAGTTTGAACGAGGATGGGCCCCATACTTGGCCCCTTAGTGAAACAGTCTGGAAAGAATTAGAAGGTATGGCCTGATTGGAGGTGTGTCACTGAGGCAGACTTTGAGGTTTCAAAAGACTCGTTCCCAGTCTCTCTGTTTGTCTCTCTGTGTGAGAGTCTCTCTATGTGTCTCTTTTCTCCCTCTCTTCCTCTCTCTATTCTCTTGCTCTGTCTTTCTGTCTCACTCTGTCTCTCTTTATCTCTCTTTTCTTTGCCCCTAACTTGTAAATCAAGATGTAAGCTCTCAGCTGTCACTGCCACCCTACTGATGCTCCACCAGCAAGGACTCTAACCTCTGAAACCTGAAGCCCAAATAAAACACTTTCTTTCATAAGATTTGGGAGGGAGGTGTGGATATTTTTCCATAGCAACAGAAAAAATAACTGAGAGAGCAGGTTACAATCAAAGAAAGAAATGCCTGCTACAGACTCAGATGCTCTCTGGTGATATTCTTAGTCTTTAGAATGATAGAAAGTAAGAGGAAGATGTACGTTCCTTAAGTATTTATCTAATAGGCACAAACAGGTTAGGTCGCACAGTGGTAGGCAATAAACGCAGATTAGAGAACCAAAGAGAGCCAAAGAGAATCTTGGTTTCCAGCCTGAAAAATTCTTGCTGTTCACAACCCATCAATCAGCCTTCTAAAACTAATGCTTACCACAGATGTGGCTTTTTCTTGGGACCGAAGTTCACAGTGGGAAGTATTAAACTCACAACGAGCTTGCCTTGTATACACAGTCCACTAATGTAGCCAAGCTTAAAAATACCTAGGCACTGTTAAAATCAGTCACAATTATGTCTACTGTT
Organism: Mastomys natalensis; assembly: GCA_021653895.1. Classification (NCBI taxonomy): domain Eukaryota; kingdom Metazoa; phylum Chordata; class Mammalia; order Rodentia; family Muridae; genus Mastomys; species Mastomys natalensis. Next base: position 55,075 of record JAJTUV010002841.1, on the reverse strand, counting down.
ACAGTTACATAATCTAATTTTTCCCCCCAGACAGCGTTGGTTACGTCTAGCCCTGGAAGAGCTCACAGAGTCAAGTTCACACAGCCTATCTTAACTATATGTATACACTCCACTGCACTGAGCACTAACTGTGCCACACATCAGTAAGCCACAGAGATGAACATGAAATCAGTCGACAGCGGCTACGATGACCTCATGCTGTACAACTGACCATCATAAGTTCATGTCTAGATCAGCCTTATACTGCCAGTACATCACCAAGCATCTCTACCTGAACAGTTCACATGTACCTAAAACCTACCCATGGAAAAGAATTTATATTACCCCTGCAGTTCTTTCCTCCTGTTCTCAGCCTAATAAACACATCAATTTCATTCTTTTTTTTTTTTTTTTTGGTTATTTTGTTTATTTACATTTCAAATATTATCCCTCTTCCCCGCTTCCCCTCCACAAAACCCCTATCACATCCTGCCTCCCTCTGCTTCTATGAGGGTACTTCCCCACCCACTCACCCACTCCTGCCTCTCCGCCCTAACATTCCTCTACACCGGGACATTGAAACTCCACAGGACCAAAGGCCTCTCCTCCCATTAATGTCCAACAAGTCCATCCTCTGCTACGTAATGCAGTGGGAGCCATGGGTCCCTCCATGTGTACCAAAGTTGGTAGTTGGAGTCCCTGGGAGCTCTGGAGGGTCTAGTTGGTTGACATTGTTGTTCTTGCTATGGGATTGCAAACCCCTTCAGCTTCTTCAGTCCTTCCCCTAACTCTTCCATTGGGGTCTCCATGCTCAGTCCTATGTTTGGTTACAAGCATCCACATCTGTATTGATCAGGCTCTAGCAGAGCCTCTCAGGAGACAGCTATACCAGGCTCCTATCAGCAAGCACTTCGTGGCATCAGCAATGGTGTCTGGTTTTGGTGTCTGCAGATGGGATGGATCCCTAGGTGGTGCAGTCTCTGGATGGCCTTTCCTTCAGTCTTTGCTCCACTCTTTGTCTCTGCATTTCCTTTAGACAGGAGCCATTCTGGGTTAATATTTTTGAGATGGGTGAAGCCTTAAATCTAGATGCCATCATGAATTTTCCTATCCCACTCACAAAGATTGATTCTAATGCCAGCTCAACTGTATCACATCAGCACTTACATTATAAGCTCCCCATATTTGAGAAAATATTTCACTCAAACATCTTCCCGAGATCATTTAATGCTCAAACTTAATCTTGTCAGGGTTAAAACCAGTCCAATAACCTTTATAATATTTTATTAATCAAGTAATGAACTTTCCTTCCTGAATTTCTGTCTCGTTTGCTTTTTTTATTATTGCAAATTTCTTTGCTATTTTCTTCCAACCTTCTATTTAAAATTAACTTTTATTTTGGATATACTAATTTCACATTTTTTTAGATTATCTTTGATATTGGTAGGTTAAATTTAAAAATAAAACTTGTTGGAAAGGGCTTCCGGTCTGGGCCTAGGCAGCAGATCCTGGAGGCAGCTCTACACTGAATCTCACAAAACCCGGCAGAAGTGGGGCACCCAGCAGCTCTGACCCAGGCAGTATCTCTGGTAAGGAGACAGCAACACCCACCCAAACAGGGAGTAACTGGGACCCACTGGAACCCACTGAGACCCAGGGATTTACTCCTGGCCCCAAGCGCCGGCTCCTTCCGGTCTGGGTCAGAGCTCCCAGCAGATCCCAGGCGGGAGCTCTACACCAAATCCCACAGAACCCAGGGGAAGCAGGGCTCCTAGGAGCTCTAACCCAAGCAGCTTCCTACACAAGGAGGCAGCAACACTTGCCCCAAACCGGGAGTAACTGGGACCCACCGGGACCCAGGTACTCACTCCTGGCCCCAGCACTGGTTCCTTCCGGTTTGGGCCTGGGCGCTCAGCAGATCTCAGGCGGCAACTCTACACCCAATTTCACAGAACCCAGAGGAAGCGTGGCTCCCAGGAGCTCTAACTCGAGCAGCTTCTTAAGCAAGGAGGCAGCAACACCTGCCCCAAACAGGGAGTAACCAGGTCCCACAGGGATCCAGGAACTCACTCCCGGCCCAGAGCACTGATTCCTTCCGGTCCGGACCAAAGCACTGAGCAGATCCTGGGCCCTAGCTCTAATCTCAGCAGCGACACCCAACCTAAACAGTTCTGACACAACCAAGAGAACAGGAAAGACAGGAAAGACAGGTTCCAGCCAGAAGCACCAAGGAGAACCAGATGACAAAAGGCAAGCAAGCGCAAGAATACAACCAGCAACCCGGAACACATGTCATCATCAGAACCTAGTTCTCCCACATTAACTCCTGAACTCCCCATATCACCAGGAAAGCAAGAGTCAGACCTAAAATCACTTTTAATGATGATGATGGAGGACTTTAAGAAGGACATAAATAACATTCTCAAAGAATCCGAGGAGAACACAGGTAAACAGGTAAAAGCCCTTAAAGAATCACAAGAGAACACAACCAAACAGGTGAAGGATTTATACAAAACCATCCAGGACATAAAAATGGAAATAGAAACAATAAAGAAATCACAAAGGGAGACTACTCTGGAGATAGAAAACCTAAGAAAGAAATCAGGAGTGACAGACGCAAGCATTACCAACAGAATACAAGAGATAGAAGAGAGAATCTCAGGTGCAGAAGATACCATAGAAAATATTGACACAACTGTCAAGGAAAACGAAAAATGCAAAAAACTCTTAACACAAAACATCCAGGAAATCCAGGACACAATGAGAAGACCAAACCTAAGGATAATAGGTATAGAAGAGAGTGAAGATTCACAACTTAAAGGGCCAGTAAATATCTTCAACAAAATCATAGAAGAAAACTTCCCCAACCTAAGGAACGAGATGCCCATAATCATTCAAGAAGCCTACAGAACACCAAATAGACTAGACCAGAAAAGAAATACCTCCTGTCACATAATAATCAAAACACAAAATGCACAAAACAAAGAAAGAATCCTAAAAGCAGTAAGAGAAAAAGGCCAAGTAACATATAAAGGCAGACCTATCAGAATTACACCAGACTTCTCACCAGAGACTATGAAAGCCAGAAGATCTTGGTCAGATGTCATGCAGACCCTAAGAGAACACAAATGCCAGCCCAGGCTACTATACCCAGCAAAACTCTCTATTACCATAGATGGAGAAACCAAGATATTCCATGACAAAGCCAAATTTACACAATATCTTTCCACAAACCCAGCACTACAAAGAATAATAGCAGGAAAGACCCATTACAAGGAGAGCAATCATACCCTAGAAAGAGCAAGGAAGTAATCCACCTCCAACAAACCCAAAAGAAGATAGCAACACAAACAATGCCTCCCCTTTTAGCAAAAATAACAGGAAGCAACAGTCTCCTCTCCTTAATATCTCTTAATGTCAATGGACTCAATTCCCCAATAAAAAGACATAGACTAACAGACTGGATACGCAAACAGGATCCGACATTTTGCTGCATACAGGAAACCCACCTCAGTGACAAGGACAGACACTACCTTAGAGTAAAAGGCTGGAAAACAATTTTTCAAGCAAATGGTCCTAGGAAACAAGCTGGAGTAGCCATTCTAATATCAAATAAAATTGACTTTCAACTTAAAGATATAAAAAAGGATAAGGAAGATCATTTCATATTTGTCAAAGGAAAAGTCAACCAACATGAACTCTCAATTCTGAACATCTATGCACCAAATGCAAGAGCACCCACTTTCATAAAAGAAGCCTTACTAAAGCTCAAAGCACATATTGCACCTCACACAATAATTGTGGGAGACTTCAATACCCCACTCTCAGCACTGGACAGATCAGGGAAACGAAAACTAGACAGAAGTACAGTGAAACTAACAGAAGTTTTAAACCAAATGGACTTAACAGATATCTATAGAACATTTCACCCAAAAACAAAAGAATATACCTTTTTCTCTGCACCTCATGGTACCTTCTCCAAAATAGACCATATTATTGGTCACAAGACAGGCCTCAACAGATATAAAAAAATCGAAATAATCCCATGCATCCTATCAGATCACCATGGTCTTAAGCTGGTCTTCAATAACAACAAAGACAATGGAAAGCCCACACTCACATGGAAACTGAACAATACTCTACTCGTTGATAATGGGGTCAGGGAAGAAATAAAGAAAGAAATTAAAGACTTTGTAGAATTTAATGAAAATGAAGACACATCATACCAAAACCTATGGGACACACTGAAGGCAGTACTAAGAGGAAAGCTCATAGCTCTAAGTGCATACAAAAAGAAACTGGAGAGAGAACACACTACCAGCTTGACAACACACCTGAAAGCTCTAGAACAAAAAGAAGCAAAAACACCCAAGAGGAGTAGACGGCAGGAAATAATTAAACTCAGGGCTGAAATCAACCAAATAGAAACAAAGAGAACTATACAAAGAATCAATAAAACCAGGAGCTGGTTCTTTGAGAAAATCAACAAAATAGATAAACCCTTAGCCAGAATAATCAGAGGGCAGAGGAGACAGTATCCAAATCAATAAAATCCAAACTGAAAAGGGTGACATAACAACAGAAACCGAGGAAATTCAACAAATCATCAGATCCTACTACAAAAGCCTATACTCAACAAAATTGGAAAATCTGGATGAAATGGACAATTTTCTAGACAAGTATCAGTTACCAATGTTAAATCAGGATCAGATAAACCATCTTAACAGTCCCATAACTGCGAAAGAAATAGAAGCAGTCATTAAAAGTCTCCCACCAAAAAAAGTCCAGGTCCAGATGGTTTTAGTGCAGAATTCTATCAAACCTTCAAGGAAGATCTAATACCAATTCTCTTCAAACTATTCCACAAAATAGAAACGGAAGGAACAATACCTAATTCATTCTATGAAGCCACAATTACACTTATACCTAAACCACACAAAGATCCAACAAGAAAAGAGAACTTCAGACCAATCTCCCTTATGAATATCGACGCCAAAATACTGAATAAAATTCTCTCGAACCGAATCCAAGAACACATCAAAACACTTATCCACCATGATCAAGTAGGCTTTATCCCAGGAATGCAGGGTTGGTTCAATATACGGAAATCCATCAACGTAATCCACTACATAAATAAACTCAAAGAAAAAAACCACATGATCATATCTCTTGACGCTGAGAAAGCATTTGACAAAATTCAACACCCCTTCATGATAAAAGTCTTGGAAAGATCAGGAATTCAAGGTCCATACCTAAACATAGTAAAAGCAATATACAGCAAGCCAATAGCCAACATCAAACTAAATGGAGAGAAACTTGAAGCAATCCCATTAAAATCAGGGACTAGACAAGGCTGCCCACTCTCCCCCTACCTGTTCAATATAGTTCTGGAAGTCCTAGCCAGAGCAATTAGGCAACAGAAGGAGATCAAAGGGATACAAATTGGAAAGGAAGAAGTCAAAGTTTCACTATTTGCAGATGACATGTTAGTATACTTAAGTGACCCCAAAACTTCCACCAGAGAGCTCCTAAACTTGATAAACAACTTTAGCAAAGTGGCTGGGTATAAAATTAACTCAAACAAATCAGTAGCATTCCTCTACACAAAGGATAAACTGGCTGAGAAAGAAATTATGGAAACGACACCATTCACAATAGTCACAAATAGTATAAAATATCTTGGTGTGAATCTAACCAAACAAGTGAAAGACTTGTATGACAAGAACTTCAACACCCTGAAGAAAGAAATCGAAGGAGATCTCAGAAGATGGAAAGATCTCCCATGCTCATGGATTGGAAGGATTAATATAGTAAAAATGGCTATCTTGCCGAAAGCAATCTACAGATTTAATGCAATCCCTATCAAAATTCCCACTCAATTCTTTACAGAGATAGAAAGAGCAATCTTAAAATTCATTTGGAATAACAAAAAACCCAGGATAGCGAAAACTACACTCAACAATAAAAGAACTTCTGGGGGAATCTCCATCCCCAATTTCAAGCTGTACTACAAAGCAATAGTGATAAAAACGGCATGGTATTGGAACAGAGACAGTCAGGAGGATCAATGGAATAGAATAGAAGACCCAGAAATGAACCCCCAAACCTATGGTCACTTGATCTTCGACAAAGGAGCTCAAACTATCCAGTGGAAAAAAGACAGCATTTTCAACAAATGGTGCTGGTCCAACTGGAGGTCAACTTGTAGAAGAATGCAAATTGATCCATACTTATCTCCTTGTACAAAGCTCAATTCCAAGTGGATCAAGGACCTCCACATAAAACCAGCTACACTGAAACTAATAGAAGAGAAAATAGGGAAAAGCCTTGATCATATGGGCACAGGGGAAAAGTTCCTGAACAGAACACCAATGGCGTATGCTCTAAGATCGAGGATTGACAAATGGGATCTCATAAAACTGCAAAGCTTCTGTAAAGCAAAGGATACGGTCAACAGGACAAAGCAGGAACCAACAGACTGGGAAAAGATCTTCACCAACCTTACATCTGATACAGGGCTAATATCCAAGGTATACAAAGAACTGAAGAAACTAGATTCCAGACAATCAAATAACCCTATTAAAAAATGGGGTAGAGAGTTGAACAAAGAATTCTCAACTGAGGAAACTCGAATGATTGAGAAACATCTAAAGAAGTGCTCAGCATCCCTAGTCATCAGGGAAATGCAAATGAAAACAACACTGAGATTCCACCTCACACCAGTCAGATTGGCTAAGATCCAAAACACAGGTGACAGCAGATGTTGGCGAGGATGTGGAGAAAGAGGAACACTCCTCCATTGTTGGTGGGATTGCAAGCTGGTACAACCACTATGGAAAGCAGTCTGGCGATACCTCAGAAAATTGAACATGGTGTTACCTGAGGACCCAGCTATACCCCTCCTGGGTATATACCCAGAAGATATTTCAACATGCAACAGGGCCACATGCTCCACTATGTTTATAGCGGCCTTATTTATAATAGCCAGAAGCTGGAAAGAACCCAGATGTCCTTCAACAGAAGAATGGATACAGAAAATGTGGTACATTTACACAATGGAGTACTACTCAGCCATTAAAAATAATGAGCTCATGAAATTCTTAGACAAATGGATGGAGCTAGAAAATATCATCCTGAGTGAGATGACCCAATCACAAAAGAACACTCATGGTATGCACTCACTGATAAGCGGATATTAGCCCCAAAACACACAATACCTAAGATGCAACGCATAAACCTCATGAAACTCAAGAAGAAGGAGGAAGACCAAAGTGAGGGTGCTTTTGTCCTTTTTAGAATGAGTATCAAAAGATTCAACCAGAGCCCCCAGAATCTAAACCTCCAGCCTGAGAACAGACAGGGGCAAGCTGTCCTCTGAAAGGCTCTAACCAGCAGCTGAATCAGACAGATACAGACATCCAGAGCCAAACAGTGGATGGAGCTTGAGGACTCTTATAGAAGAATAGGTGGAAGGATTGTGGGCCCTAAGGAGATAGGAACTGCACAGGAAGATCAACAGAGTAAACCAACCTGAACCCTTGGAGCTCTCAGAGACTGAATCACCAACGTGAACCCTTGGAGCTCTCAGAGACTGAATCACCAACTGTGGAGCATACCTAGTCTACACAGATCTACCTCCATGGGCTGAACCTAGGTCTCCCTGCACATATGTTGTAAATGTGCAGCTTGGTTTTCATGTAGGTCTCAAACTTCTGGAGTGGGGGCTATCCCAAAACATGCAGCCTGTATATGGAGTATGTTCTTAAAAAAAAAAAATAAAAAAAAAAATAAAACTTGTTTTGTTTTATTTTATTTGAGATGAATTTCACTGTGTGGTCCAGACTTACAATCTTTCCACCTTAAGGTCTTAATTTCAAGGGTTACAAAGATGCGTGGCCGTGCCCAGTTTAAAAAATAAAATTCACATTGAGGTTATTTTTTTAAATATAAAAATGCCTCGTCACCTCCTGGGTTCTGACTTTTACCCATTCTGAACTGCTGTGTTGTACATCATCTTCCAGGTGTCGTAAATGGAATATCTTCCACCCAACTCATACTTCTGTAACCTTTCTGACTTTACAGTCATAGCATCTAATGGAGGAAACCTATTTTACCAGCCACCTAAATCAATCATCCATCTTGTCCTGACATCAGTGACCCTTAGGCTTTTATTTATTAGTCAGTAAAAGTCTCTATCCACTTGTATCAAGGCATCTTTCAAGAGAAAATTCCAGTTGGGTTTTCATATACTTGATTTATTGATGTAAAGAACAGTGTGGGAAGCCATGGCAAGGCCTTACTCTTGGCAAACACTCATCCTTGGCTCTCCTATCTACTATTCTTCTTTCTGCTTACCTTCCACAATTCACTTGCTGTATTTTCAGTCCTCAGAACTTCAAACAAGGCCTCATAGCAACCCACCTTAGTAACCCTTCCTCCTGACCTTTAGATTTAGCCAACATCCTGCTAGATAGATGTTTTTAGAACCCCTGGTAATGGCAAGGCTTTGTGAGAACAAAAGGTATAATCTAGTTAGACCCCACAGCTGCTTCCAGCTTCCTCCACCTGCAAAGCCCCTTTCCCTTCCTACCCCTCCCCATATCCTGTTTTCAGAGTATATAACCTGTGTGAACAATAAAATCTTTGCCAGCTTGGTCACACTTCCTGACTTGCTGTGCCTTTTTATTTTCTCGCTCATCTCAGTCCTCTCCACAGGGTCTAAGGGTCCCACTTGATTGTCCAGCTGGACCGGACAAACAGAAGAAATTATTATCAGAAGAAATTGTGCAAACAATAATGATTATATCCAAAGTCCAAATTTTAATCTAGATGTAAAATTATATAGATATGTGTGTGTGCTTATGTTGACAAGGGTGTCATGAAACTAGAAACAGGATCATGAAAGAAGAAGAGATTTCAGTGGAGGTAAAGAAATACGTGCAATAAGAAAGCAAAAGTTAGGACTAATTAGGAAAAGAGAGGGAACCAGCTGGTGGAAGCCTCTGGAGAAGTCTAAGAAATAAGAAAAAGAATATAATGCCATATGTATGAGTCAAGAAAGAACCCATTATTTTGATGCTAACTTGCAAAATATGCACATTCAAATACACATATATAAATAAAGTCAACATTTTAACCTCGCTTTTTGTTTTGACTCTTTTATTCCGTCCAGGTGGTCTTGCATCTACCCAAAACATCTGATAGTTTGTGTATTCAGTGTTTTATGCATATATTAACTCTAATTGTTGTAACCAGGAAAAATAAACTAACATGGAGCCAAGAGAAAAAATAGGGGGAAAGAAAAGCAAAGTGGCTGGGATCCTTTGGGAAGATGAAGCAGAGGAAAAAACCAAGGAATAAACACAGAGACCCACAACTCCGAAAGTAAAAGACTATGGAACACTTGGCTCTAAGTGCATGTCTTAACTCCGCTTCTCCCCTCAAGGCTCTGGTATCTATGTGGAAGAGGGAACAGAAAGGAATGTAAGAACCAGAGATAGCAGACAACTCCAAGGAGACAGTGTCTTCCAGACACAACTGAGATGGTTCTCATATGGATTCCCAGAGACTGTGTCAGCAGGCACCTAAGTTCAAGCCAGAAAGATCCTGACACAATGAAGGGGACGTGGGGGCACAAAATGTCACATCTAACCAAGAAGCTATTTGCTATTGATAGCTGCTGGAAGAAGGAAAGTGAGTTTTCTTCAGTGGAGTGACACTGGGTAGATCAACCATATTCCAGAGCAGTCTTGATGCTCAGGAGTTGGCCAACACAAAACAGACCCCATGGAAGGTTTTGTTACTGGTTTTAGTTTTGGTTGTGTACGGGGTAGGTTTTGTGAAGTTTTTTTGTTTGTTTTGTTTTTTTTAAAAGAAAAAGAAGATGGAGCTAGGTAGAGAAGGAAGGGGATCTGAGAGTATTGGGTGAGAGAGAAGAATATAATCAAAATATATGAAATTTTAAAAACTACTTTAAAAACTAAACAAGAAGCCTTTATGAACACTAATTTTGTGAGCATATCTTACTTATATTAAATATTATAAATAGATCTACATCAAGAATAATGCTTTTTGCTCAAACTCAGTTAAGCTATTACTGTCAGATCCTTCCTAAATGAGGCCTAGGAGTCAGCTGGCAACTCTTCACCTCATTCATGCTACTTGCCTTGTTTCTTATCTAACTTCTCTCCAAATTTTACGGAAAAGTCTGTGATATGAGACCCATCAGTTATATGTAGAGATTGAAGATGAATCCAAATGTGTGGATAGCATTCCACATGGAGGACATTAACAGGCATCCAACATCATCATCTTAGGAAATTCATGTAACTTCTTTTTCATATTACTGATAATGTCACTCACAAAACTGAGATGCCGAGTGGAGCAGGTCATCTAAATGTGTCTGGATTTGGGCCATGCCACTTTATTTTACGTGTCTTTACATATTCATATGGAGATTCCCTAGATAAGAAAGACAAATTGATATCTAAGTTAATACTATCTGCTATCTCAGCTAATTAAAAAAAAAAAAAAAAAGCTGTTTTCGGCTTTCCTCTGAGAGGTTCCACCCAGCAGCTGACTCAGACAGGTACAGACATACCCACAGCCAAAAGATGGATGAAGCTTGGGGACTGTTACAGATGAATAGAAGGAAGGATTACAGGCCCTAAGGGGAAAGGGAACTCTGCAGGAAGACCACAGAGTCAACTAACCTGGACCATTGGGGCTCTCAAAGACTGAACCGCCAACCAAAAAATGTACACGGGCTAGACCTAGGCCTCCTGCACATATGTAGCAGATGTGCAGCTTGGTCTTCATGTGGGTCACGAACAACTGGAGCAGGAGCTATCCCAAAAGCTATTGCCTGTATGTGGGACTTGTTGTACCTGGGCTACCTTGTCTGGCCTCAGTGGAAGAAGAAATGCCTAGCCTCACAGAGACTTGAAGTGACAGGATGGGGAGATACCTAGGGGAGTCCTCACACACTCAGAGGAGAAGGGAGGGGAGCATGGGGGAAGTATTGTGGAGGGGGACTGACGGTGGGCAGTGAGTAAGTAAAAAATAAAAATAAAAAATAAACAAAAGGGCATTTCTCTTAACCTCAAAACATTTGGGAAAGGCACGTGCCAAAATATCTCAGCTTAAGTGCACCATAAACTCCCCGGAAGCTGTCTGTAGAATCCTAGTGCACTGACGAAGCTACAAGCAAGCGAGTTAAATAAGAAACTGCACGCAGATCAAGTAACAGGAAGTTCTAAACCTCCAATGATTCAGCATGAAAACCAGCTTGATGGCACTGCTAGGGAGAGTTAAAACACTAGCTTAGAGTCCCTTTTCTCTCATTCCTGAATTCTGAAATCAAGAAGACACTTTTGGACTCAACTGAAAAGAGAAGAAACATAAATAAACCCAGGATTGAAAAACCAAGGACAGTAAAGCAACAAAGGAAACATGACCTTTTACAAGGTTTCTCTTCCTCCTTCTCCTTCTTCTCCTCCTTCTCTACCCAGTCTCTCTGCCTCTTTCTGTGTCTCTCTGTGTGCCTCTCTCAGTGTCTCTGTCTGTGTATGTGTGTGCACGTGTGCACATCTCTCTGTTTGTCTCTGCCTGTCTCTGTCTGTGTCTCTGTCTTTCTCTGTCTCCCTGCCTCTTGTTTGTCTCTATCTCACTCTATAACTCCAGTTCCAGGGGATCCAACGTCCTTTCCGGCCTCCACAGGCACTGCATGTACATGATGTACATTCTTGCACTCAAAATACCCACAAACATTAAATAAATAAATCGTAGTGAAATACATTGTCCTTAAATTAATTTTTAAATGAGGAAAGTCTAATTTACAGAGATAGCTAATTTTCTATTATTCACAGAAACAGCCGTAAGAAATCAATATAAATTTTCCTACTCCAGTAACCAAATCTTACAGTGATAATCTGTTTTCGCTGACTTGATAATCCCTCTATGTGCTGATCTCATGGGTTTTACAAACATGAAGACTAAATGTCAGTGCTCTTGCAGTATAACTTTCTCAGAAGCCCTCCTTCTGCTGTGTTGGCACCCCCATCCTTTCAGACAGCTTCTGCCATCTGATGGGGTGAGGGAAGGTACAGATGTTAGCTGTGACTTCTCTCCTGATATATCCCAGAATCCTTCTGACCACAGAGTATAATTCTACAAGCTTCTTCTGTCCCATCTCCATAATCCTCCCTCTGTGAGTGTAAGGCCCACAGCCTTCATTTTTAAGCAAGAGCTGACTCCTTTGAAAGTAGTAGTTTTCAAAATTATATATATATTGGTTTTTCGAGACAGGGTTTCTCTGTGTAGTCCTGGCTGTCCTGGAACTCACTCTTAGACCAGGCTGGCCTCGAACTCAGAAATCCACCTGCCTCTGCCTCCCAAGTGCTGGGATTAAAGGCGTTAGCCACCACCCCCGGCCCAAAATTATATTTTTAATACTACATTTTATTCAATACTCAAAACCTTGGAAGAGAGTGTTATTTTCTGATATTATACAAGAGAAAACTGAGCTTTAGACACATCCCTGGGAGTTTTATAAATTCACAGGGAGTTTTCCAAATTAGGGGGCCTGAATTCCAAAGTTCATCATCTTTTGGCCATATAGTTCATATAGTTGTCCATAGTCTACCTTGTCATGTAGCCACAGATGTTCCAGATGAGTCGAGTATAAGGAGATGCTAACAATGCCATTGAAATGCATTGGGAAAAGATCAGGGTTTAAGAAAATCAATGCTAAATGCAGGACAGTGTGTGGGGACAAATCACAGCACAGGGCTGTACTTATATTTCTAACCTGACCCCTAGCAACAAAATAAGGCCTTCGATGCATTTTTAATCAAATTACACATCACTTAAATGAGTGACATGGCGCCTAAAACATTCCCACTTCCCACAATCTCCCAAACTCGAATAATGAGATGGTAGGTAAAAACCACAGGGCTACACCCATATAAAAAGCCCAGGGCAACCAGCAGCGTGGCAGGAATCCCAGGAAAAGTTCAAGGTTAGGTCCTCCATCAAGTGAGAGCCTATTCAAGGGCAAGCCTCCCTATAATTGCCCTTGTCCCAGTCAACAGCCAGGCAAGTTATTTAAAGTATTTTCTGCTTTTAGCTAGACACTGCTCTGCTCCAGGGCAGCTGTCTGAAGCTCTTCTGTCTGCCTGCCTCTGCCTGACAGTCCTCCTTGTAGCAAATGTTTTAGCAGATACTGCAGAATACACGTTCTCAGGTACCCTGATGACTTAGAAAGGGGTCCCACCCTAAGGCAGTGAGCCTGGAACAGTCCCTGGTTTGAATAATCAAGTTGGTAACTACGGGTTTCCACATAATGATGGTATCCTAGCAACAACCTGCCTTGTTCCCAGGTATGTTCCTATGTGTGCTGCTGCTATTGTCCACTTCCAAATTGTAACCCACAATTTAAAAAAAAAAAAAAAAAATCCTTTCTGAAAGACATGCTTTGTAGAGGAAAAAAGAAGACAAAAAGACAAAAGTAAAGAACATAAGCATGGATTACTATTATTCCTTAATTTTTCAGTAAATCACGGGAATGAGCTATTTTAACTTCAAGTTGCTTGTAATTACCTTGAAACCTTTAAATTTGTCGTTACTTGTGTCTGATTATTTAGGACACAATAATCTTTCTATGGCTCGGAGCTTCAAAGGTTCCTCACCACAGTAATTATCCCTTCTGTGAGGTCTCCCATTGCCCACCGCTGAAGCTCTTGATTAAACAGTACTGGTGCCTGGTACTGACAGGCATGGACCATGTTCTGGACCAAGATTTCTATTTCTTCATTGTTTTCATTCCATTTCCTCGTGAGCACTACTCAGAACCTTACCATAAATAGTATTTGGGCTCTCAACTTTTTCAGCCAACACACACACACACATGCACACATCATCCTATTAAAGAGAATATGGATGAGCACAGATTTTTTAGGGAGACAAATTACTCAGTAGTTTATTGCAATGATGGATACAGACATTATAAATTTGTTCAAATCTATAGTCTGTAAAATACTCATAGGAATGAGCCTTGGTATAAACCATGTCTCTGTAGGCTTATCTGTGGTATTAGTACACCATTCTGTTGCTACAGAATAGTAATAGAGAAGGTTGCCTCTATGTAAGGGCAAAGAGAAGATGGGGAAAATCATCATCTTTCTTAATTTTGTCATGACTTAAACCACTAGTTTTTAAATGTTCTTTAAAATGGAGAAAAAGGAGAGACTCACTGGGAGTTCGACCTGACCCTCTTTTTCCAATGTTAGTTTCTTATAAAATTGATCCTCGTGGTAGCCCCAGCCTCATCTCACCTATACAATCACCAAACGGATAAAAGCATCAATCCCTCTTGTTTCTTTTCTCTGAGAAAAAAAACAAAAAACAAACAAACAAACAAAAACAAAAAAAAACAAAGCCAAAGGCATTTTTGCTACACTTGCATCACCCAAATCTGTGCTGCCTCCACCTACCTAGGCTCCACATCCAGCCAATAAACCCTCTGAAAGATGTTACCCATTCCAACTCCTTTGGGGAAGAACTAAAAAGAACTGCATTCTCAAATACCTGTGACAGTCACTTGACTGGCTAGGGGCAAGCAGCGTATACCTGTGCCCTCTGCTGCTGTGGCACTGTAGGGCCCAAACTAATGATCTGGACCAGGAGGTAGGAGAGAGTTCCTATCAAATAGAAATGTTTAGGAATAGGAAGAGGTGGCTCCTAGAGGGTTGCTGGTAAGTTTTGTTTATGTTCTCATTCTCTATTTGCCCCAATTCCAAGGCCTTTCATCATGCTTTTCTGTCACCCTAAAATGAGACTAGCCAGTACAATGACATGTCCCCATCTACCTCAAGATATCTTCTGATGTTGAACAGAAAGCTGCTTTGAAGCATTTGCTTTCGTGAAGTTCCTTTAATTCAAGTATTTCTTCAAATATGGCTCTTTTTTTTTTTCATTTTTTTAACTCAAAATATACTTAACAACCCATACCAATCCATAGGCTGTGGTTGTATGAGGTCCCTAGAAGGCTTTATTATTCTATGATATATGTGGGCTATTTTTTAAAAAGAATTTTCACTATAGCCACCATTTTCTTTCAAACCACTATAGGGAAAATTCATTTGATATAAGACCTGACAAGAATGATGTTTATAATGAGTTGTTTCCATGTTGATAATCTCCAAGATCTTCATCCAGTTTCTGTCATTACAGGTCAGTCTCTTCTTGTTGCTATTCCCATAACCAGAGATTAAAGTTCCTATGGCTTAGACTGTCTAGGGAGTAAAGCTTCAGACTTCCACCAAATGAAGAAAGTACTGAAAAACTACCTGTGGTCAAGAGGCAGGATTCAGAAATGGAAAAAAATACAATAATTATTAACACACAAGATTAAGAAACAATGATGTGTTAAAAAGGATTTGTTTTTACTATCTGAGTATTTTGGCTGCATGTACATATGAGCACCACACAATTTTTCAGCCCTACTGTATGTAATAGAAGAAGAGGACTCAGAGCCACATGGTCAGAGCTGCCGAGTTCCCTGCTTGCTGGTGCTGGAACTGGCTCTGCTTTAGAGTCCAGAATGAAAGAGAATACTAGGACAACTGATGCTGGTGAGCTGGAACTAAGAAATTAGCAGTAATCAGCATCACTGAGGTGAAAGCTTCTACGGAATGTTTTCTGAGAGCACAAAGAAGCTGTGCTCCAGAAATAGCCAAGGTTGCACGTGCTGCTGCAGCTGGACATGGTAGTGTGTAAGAATCACCCAACTGGTACTGGTTTTGAAGGTATG
Organism: Mastomys natalensis; assembly: GCA_021653895.1. Taxonomy (NCBI): domain Eukaryota; kingdom Metazoa; phylum Chordata; class Mammalia; order Rodentia; family Muridae; genus Mastomys; species Mastomys natalensis. The sequence continues at coordinate 39,285 of JAJTUV010002841.1, read as the reverse complement.
AAAGAGTCATGGAGAGCAGCTGAGGCTTAGCACTGTGAGAGGCCAGGGAATGCCACTGGTGAAGGTGCAACCTCAGTTGCTTTTGATGGCCCAGGACTGAAGGAGTCATGCAAAGAAGTTGAGGTTTGGCACCATTAGGAGTGCCTATGAGGGCTATTGTGAAGCCTAGTTGCAGCAGAAAACCCAGCATATTGAAGATGCCAGAACCCGAGATGATCACCAAGAACAGCAGTAGTGATTGAATGAAGTCAACCAGAGTCTAGAGTGCTACAAAGGGCAGGGCTGGAAAAGTGACACAAGCAGCCAATTTGAGAAGCCCAAAAGATTGTATATGGATTCCAGACATTGGAACAAGTAGCTATAAAGTTCAAATTGCCTTGGATACCCCAAAATGTTAAAGATTTCAGAGCCGTGAGATACCTGCCAAGGAATGCTCTAACAGGAAATGAACCCAAGAGAAAGAAGTATGCTACAGTCATGAAAGCTATTAGGAATTGGATATCAGACATGGAGTTTGGAGTTTGCATAGCTGGCATTTTGGTCTTGTTTTGGTCCAATATTTCCTCACCATGACATTTTGGAATGGTAATATATATCCTGTGATGTTGTAGGTATGTGCTACGCTTTTTTATTTTGATTTTATGTGGGATTACACTTAAGAGATTGCATGAATCTCAGAAGAGACTTTGAACTTTGGACTCTTAACATTGTTGAGACTGGTATATAGACTATGGAACTTTTGAAATTGGGCTAAATGTATTTTATATTATGCTGTAGTTAGGCATGACCCCCATAGATTTATTCATGTGTTTGAACAAGTCTATGGGAGCCAGGGAATAGAGTGTGGTTGTTTAAATATGCTTGGCCCAGTGAATAGCACTATTAGGAGATGTGGCCTTGTTGGAGGAAGTGTGTCACTGTAGGGGTGGGAAATGAGATCCTCTTGCTACCCACTTGGGTGCCAATCTTCTCCTAGAGGCCTTCAGATGAAGATGAAGCCTCAGCTCCTCCTACACCATGCCTGCCTGGATGCTGCCCTGTTTTCTACCATGGTGATAATAGACTGACTCTCAGAACCAGTAAGCCAGCCCCAATTAAATGTGCCCTCTATAAGAGTTGCTTTGGTCATGGTGAATCTTCACAGCAATAAAAACCCTAAATAAGACCATAATCACTTATTTCAGAAAGAGAATAAGTTATATTTGGAGCTTCAGTGACAGTGGAGTAAGCACAAATAGAATCCATTCATGATATAGACATGTGTTGCTGTGTTTAGCAAATCAAGAGTTTTCAAATCAGTTTTAGAAAATAATTACCCATCAATTAACCCTCCAAATTTTGATGAGATTCATTAAGGCTCATCGTATAGCTCATCTAACGATTAAATATCATGAGTATAGTAGGCATTAGATTTCAAGTGGTCAGTGTTCTGACAAATATCTATGTTTTATGAATGGTGCTTAATAAATAATCTCCATTGAGTTTATTATTTAATCAATTCATGAAGTACTTTCTTATTCATTTTTAATTTTCAGTAGTAGAATAATTTTTTATTATATATGCTTCTATGACAGATGACTGGTCATATACTTACTGAGCCCACACTTTCGCTAAGATACCATGTACCATTATAGCACTGTTACTATGGAAACATCTGGTCAAGTTGAGTTATGCTGGAAACTAATTGCTGTTGAGTCCTGAATGATAATTATAAGCTGACCTGTGAGAAAAAAGACAATTCATTCCAAGCAGAAAAATCAACTACCAAAAAAAAATGAAGAAGAAGAAGAAGAAGAAAAGAGGAGGAGGAGGAGGAGGAGGAGGAGGAGGAGGAGGAGGAGGAGGAGGAGGAGGGAGGAGGAGGAGGGAGGAGAAGGAGAAGGAGAAAGGAGAAGGAGAAGGAGAAGGAGAAGGAGAAGGAGGAAGGAGAAGGAGAAGGAGAAGGAGAAGGAGAAGGAGAAAAAGAAGCAGCAACTGCATTTTCCAAAAGACCCACTTCCTTTGGGGTTGGGAAGATCATGAATGGTTAAATCACTAAGTAAATTAAAAAGAATATTGTTGTGAACAGAGAGGTTAGGGGAATAAATCAGTCTTCACTCACAGTTTGAGGGGGAAACTGATGGAGAAGTAAGACACAGAAGCTGGACAGAAAGAGGTGAAAAGATTTAGTTGGTAGAGTACTTGCCTAGTATGCATGAAGCCCTAGGTTCAATCTGTACCACTTAAAACTAAACATGATGCAAACACTGCACTTGGGAGATGGAGGCAAGAGGATTAGAAGTTCAAGGTTATTGCACATGTATGGTAACTTTGAATCCAAGTTCTTGAGACCCTATATCAAGAAGAAATACATAAGCAAGGTGTGATGGTACATGCCTATAATCCCAGTGCAGGGAAGCAGAGGCAGGTGGATCCCAGTGAGTTCAAAGCCAGCCAGAGCTATACAGTGAGAATTTGACTAAAAAGAAATACACACACACACACACACACACACACACACACAACTTTTTAATTTTTAATGTAGATAAATGTGTGTGGAGGATAGAGCTGAGATCTGCAGTCACATTAAAATTATCTAGTTGCTTCTATCTCACATGGAAATTTTATAAGCTGGGGGAAAACCAAACCTAGAAATCTTTAGGCTTTCTCTTCAAAATAGAAGAAAATACATCCCACACTCAGTTGCTCTTCAGTCCTAACACTGAGGAGAGTTGCACCCCTCTTAAAGGGAGGTGTATAATAAAATGTCAGCAAAAGTAGAATGACCTGAATTCGTTGTTCCAAAGAGACACGGAGAGAAAGATGCTCACTTACAGGGCATTTCTACTCTGCTCAGGTATCAGGCCACTCACAGGAATTATTTGCATTTGTATTTCCTCCTATGGACCAAAATGAAATGTGTGTAGGCTTTGTTCCTGAATCCTAGAAATATAACTCATTTTTATGTTTTTGACACATTTTTAATTATAATAGAATCACATCACCTTCCCATTTCTATTTCCTCCCTCCATCTCCTCCCAAATACCCTACCTCTAACTACTCCCACAACCCCCAACTCTGAAATGGAGGGCCTCTTTTAGTTTGGTTATTATTGTTACATATATACATATATGTGTATGTATATGTATTCACAAGTATATAAACACAACCTGAGCAGTCTACCATCGTTGCTTGAGTGTGTATGGTTACCTAAGCTTGTCAGATAAGAGCTTGGAAAATGGACTTTCTGATTCACCAATTGAAACCCTCTCCTCAGAAACCATAAGAGAAGAAGATCCATGATTTATGATGCTATGGTAATAGAAATACCAAAAGGATGGTAAAGGATTAATTTTAAAAAGTCACTACTATTACATGTAGGTTGGTGTGGACAAGAAGGAACAGGGTCCAAGGGGCTACTTGGATTGTATACAGCTCCATGTGGGTAGATTCAGCCTACACCACTAACCAAAGAACAGACCAGAGTGCTTACTTCTCACCCTTGACTGCTCACTAAGGCAGAAGCAAAAGGTCAGCTACTTCATCTTCTGTCAGCCAGGCTTCAGGAAAACTAACAAGGTAAGTCAGAGGATAGATTGGAGGACAAACGGACACTCTACAGACCCGAGAGAAGGGTAGGAGTGACTGGGTAAGACACAGACCACCCAGATGCCTTATACATAACAGACGTGAGAACCAGAAGAAGGGAGTAGATACCCAGCCCTCCAGGATGCTGGAATTTGTTGACCTCAAGCTCTTGTCAAAAATAGAATAGACAGAGTGGGACAGAGGTCGTGGTTGCAACTCTAAGCATCTGAAAAGAGCAAAGGCAGAGGAAGCCAAGATACCACTGACAGCAAACAAGCTGTCACCTTCTGTTCTAAGGGTGAGTAACTGACTCACAACTAGAAGAAAAAAAAATTCCTCAACAGATAGAACCTAAAAATATAATAAACACACCAAAAAAAAAAAAAAAAAAAAAAAAGGAAAGGCTCAAGAAACAAATGGGCAATTCAGATGTGATGGGCTTTTTTTGGTTCTCTTTGTTTGTGTGTTTGTCACTAATAGCAAAGTGACATGAAAACATTTCTGTCAGCTGAGAGCTGTACCACGTACCATCAGTGCTCTGTCCATATCCCTTTATGAAAATGTTATGCACTCCATCCCCCTTACCACCAACAAGGACTGGTGACTTGAACTGAATTTGGAGTCTTTAAGCCCCTTTTGGGTGCCTACCTGCATTCTCCATACCATATATACAAAGGTGTTCTACATCTTCATACATTACTCAAAATTCAGACTATAGGCAGCTACTCAAACAAAACCTAAAGACCCTGTTTAAAGCCCAGATAACCAAGAACACCTATCATCCTACAGCTATATAAACAAATAGCATGAGGACATTAAAAGCCAGGAATTAAGTGCTCAGTGTAGTTAAGAAAGATGAAGATCGATTAATTAAAGCTTCCCCTTCTAACTCACTGACCATGGATCCCTCCTTTCTATAAATAAATAGTAGCTCTTGTTCCTTCTCTAGAATGAACAGAAATTTAGATCCAAGACAAACTCCTTAGACTGTGTTTATAGTATTATGTGTTCTTCTAACAACGTGGGTTTGACTATTCTAGATAAAAACATCTCCATCCCCATGCAACTAGACCATGTTGAGCTATACAGAGGTATTTGTTCTCTAAGGGCTAAACTTGACTCCTAAATATTATGGGAGTTAGAATGACAAAAATCATTAGAGGAGAATACAAACTTCCTTCAAAATGTTCCCTTAACTAAGCTAACTTCTAACTGTAGGTTCTACAATTCCCATTCTCACCAGGCAATAGACAAGTGACCAGTATGAAGGACAGATGTAGATGAACCTGGGAGAATAGAAAGTATTGTCCAGGCTTGGTGGTAAACACCTTCAACCCCAGCACTTGGAGGAAGGGGCAGACAGATCTCTGTGACTTTGAGGTAAGTCTCATCTATATAGTGGGTCCCAGGACAATATATATATTTGCAGTTATGTTCCTTTAGAGAACCCTGACTAGCACATGTTATTATGGAAAACAGTTATGGAGGTTCTTCAAAAATCTAAAAAATAGAATTTTCATATCGCCCGACCATCTCACTTCTTAGGTGTTCACCCATAGCAGTACATGCGTTTTAAAGGTTATTCATCATTACGCCTGGCTTACAAGATACCTAGGATCAACCCCAGGCCTTCAAGCACACGAGATAAGGAATCTCCCAAATGAGCTACATCTCAGCCAATCTTTTGTTGTTCCTGTAGTATTTTTTTTAACAGAAATCTAGAAAAGCCTTATCCATATTTCTTTATAGAAAAGACCTTATAGACAAGATGGATATGTTTCCTCTGATTTCTTTAACAATTTCTGTAGTAGTAGTAAATTAATCTGCTCTATACTTCCTGGCAGGGGCTGCATGCATTCCTCGCTGTCTGCCCAAATGTTCTGGATTCTCAAATGAAAGACACATTCTATTTTAATATGCCTTAAACTGCTGAATGGCTGGGCCATTTCCATCCTCCATGTTTCTAGACATTCTTCCCTCTAATATTCCTGAATTACTACTTACTAAAACCTATATCCCATCCTGGCTGCCCCAGACCCAGGCCTGCCACCCTCCTGGTCCATAATCCCTGATTCTTACATGTTGGCAGTCTTTCTGTCTCTCTGCCCTACACTTCTCAGGCCTAGACCTTCTCCTTCCCCAGCATGGTGCCTTCTCCTTCTTGTGGTTCCCTTGAGCATGAAATCTGATGTCTCGCTGCAGTCTTCCTGCCCAGCTATTGGCCAGCAACTTTATTTACCAATTAGTATCAGCTGGGGACAGGTGATTGAAAAGATAAAGAGAGTATATTCTGTGGAGGGATGGGGGAAGGGAATATCTCAGCAGGCCGTGCTCAGGCATTTCTTCCCACTGAGGAACCAGCCACACACCCACCAGTATAGTATAGAATAGAGTTTATTCAGGGCATGGGGAGGGTAGTTAAGAGGGTAGTAGAGGCAGAGAGAGGAAGTGGGCGGAGAGGAAGTGGGCGGAGGGGAAGGGAGGGGAGGGGAAGGGAGGGGGGAAAGAGAGGGGAGGGGAGGGGGGGGGAGGGGAGGGGGAGGGGAGGGGAGGGAGGTCAGCCATGACCATGTGGAGAAAGGGGAAGGGAGAAGGGGAAGGGGAAGGGGAAGGGGAAGGGGCAAGGGGACAGAGGAATCAAGAGAGCAAGAGAGCAGAGAGCAAGAGCAAGAGAGCAAGAGAGAAAAGAGGGGTCAAGCAGCCCCTTTTGTAGTGGGCCAGGCCTACCTGGATGTTGCTAGGTAACTGTGGGGAGGAGAATACCTGACTGTTGTTGCCACTTAACTGTGGGGGTGGAGTTTAGACAAAATGCTAAAAACAAGGATTCTCAGAGTCTCACATGCAGGATTCTCATGCAATTTGGGAACCCACAATACAAGCATTAAACCAAATCCACAACAAATTTCCTCTTTGGCTAGTTTTCTGCTACTAGACAATGAAAGGACTGGATGTAGACTTCTTGGTGTTATATTGCTTTGTGCTTATGGCGGTCTTTGGATGCATAGATGCAGTCTATGACTAATCCCAAGAACTGTCAGAACAAGTGCTATTTCCATTTTGTTCTGTTCTTTTTTTTTTTTTTTTTCTCTTGCCTTATGGAATTTGCATTGCATGCTACAATTTTTGTGCATTCTGTCTCCCTTCTTTTCATTCCATTTTCTCTTTACATTTCATCGTGGGGAATTTCCATGAAATACTCCAAAACCAGTGATTTTTATGTCCAGTAAACTGATGAGCTTATCATGGGTAGTTTTCACTTCTGTTATGTGGGTTTTCAGTATTTCCTTCATCTTGCTTATAGCTCTCATCTTTCTGTTGACACTATTCTCTTCTACTTCTATTGATGCCCTCAGTATATAACTGCAGTTTTAAATGATTCATTCAACGTGTTTACTGAGGATAATTCTGTTGCTCATTTCATGTCGTTAGACTTTGGTCTTCCAGCATGACTTATTACTTTTTGTTGAAAGCTGATGTGGTATACTAGGTTATGAGAACTGAGATAAATAGATCTGTAGTGTGAAGTTTTGGTGTGGTTTAACATTTCGTTTCATGACTAAGACTTTATGTTTCTAGACTAAGATTCGTGCTGACTGACTCTACTGTTTGCTCTAGCTGTAAATGTCTGAGGTTTCAATTTCCTCTGGGGTCAGTTTTTAAGTGCTTCATTTCCACCTGTCTCTTTCCTCACTCTAAATCTATTTATGAGATTAAATGTTTAGATTCTATAAATGAGTAGATCAGAGAAGAAATAATCTATAGAAAGATCCCTGTGCACTTTCCTCTATGAGACTACCTCTTTTTTATACTTACAGTATGGGTATGCAAAAATCAGAGTTTGAAACTGGCCTCTACTCTATACCTATCAAAGAACTCGGCCAGACCGAGAGCAAGTTGAGTGTTCTCACATTAAAAGGACTGTTTAACTTATCTCATACATAAGTTTACATATGTTATAGCCTTTGTCTCACGGTTTTCTATAACTTGTAAAATGATCACAGAAATGGGGGAGAGACAACTTCTGCCTCCTCAGCTATTCCCTGTTTGGCTAAACTACAAATAAATCCATGTTCTTTGACCAGTTTCTACTTGCAAACTTCTTTAACATGCATGGGATCTGATGTGACAGGTAATGGTGTCTCAGGACTTTCTGTTCTTCTTCATCAACACCTTCTTCCCAGACTATTTCTATTGGAAGACACATAACTAAATGTTCCTTTCTGAAACTTTAACAGATACATATAGAGAGAGGTTAAGAAGTGCCCGCAGAAATATAGCTGTGATTTTATATGTTAAATTTAAAAAAAAAAGAAGAAGAAGAAGAAGCAATGAGGGCTGCCTCATGAAAAGAGCTGATACATAATTATCCTTCAGGACTGAGGTTTATTAGGGTAAAGAAAAGCAGAGACCATGATCCTCCTAGAAGTAGACAAGCATTGAAAAGGAATAGTGCCTATGTCAGAAAGAGCATACCACAGTCTTTTTTATTTTTAGGGTTTTTTATTTATTTATTTATTTTTTGCCACCAAACATAGGTTTTTATTGTTGCTGGGTGGAATAACCAAAACTGTGATCTCTCAAGTCCTTGATAACATTACTGCAAACTTATCTAACATGATTTAAAATTATTCATGGTTTCATATTTTTCTTTTTTTATTGGATATTTTATTTATTTACATTTCAGATGCCATCCCTTTCCCCATTTCCCCTCTCTAGAAACTCCCTATCCTATCCCCCTCCTCCTTTTTACTTTTATATCATTTTAATTACATGTAAGTGTTAAGATCAGTTCTAGGTTGAGAACTAGCAATACAATAGATGCAAATAGTCAAGGAAAAAGCAAGAAATAAACACAAATAGTCAAAGAACAAGTAAGGCAATAAACAAATTCCATGAACTGAACACTCCTGTGATCACTGTTTCTAAGGGCTTATCAGGATAACCAAAATATCTCAGCCAACTTCTCTGTCCTAGCCCAAAGTCATTTTCATGTCTGAAGCCTACTTCCTTGTTCTAGCCTAAGATTTAGACTCCTGCCTAAAATTACTTCTTTGTTCTAGCCTAATGTCAGATTCCTGCCTGAAGCCCATTTCCTTGTCCTTGACCCATGTCAGATTCTTGCCAAGCAGTCTCAAAGGCTCTCTGCCTCTCCCCATTTTTTATTTTATAAACAAGACTGATCCTGTCTTAGGTCTTTCTGACAAGAATGCCTGCCTTACCTGTCATGAATATGCATTACATACCAGGTCTTAAGGGAAAAGACAGGTTCCCTTTTAAACTCTGGAAGGGAACTTCATTTAAAGGGAAGGCTTAAAGGAAGAAGAGTGAGAGAGATGCACCAAGACAGGATGGCCAGAGAGGCCCAGAGAGGGAGCCACCAGAGAAATTCCTCAAACAAAAAAGATATTCAACTTGTATTTATTTGGAGGGGTGGTAAAAAGTTCCACACCACCTGGTTTAATTCAACATAACATCAATGACAAAGAACATGAAGAAGTCAGACCCATGAATTAGGAGATGTTAACAAATACAGAACAGCTTCTAAACTCTGTCTTAGGGTGAGAACTGGAGTAGGGGAGGGCTAATTTCTTCAGGCTATGATATATGGTCTTTTAAAGGTGACCATTCTCTTTAAGTGGTAGGCCCATAATCTAGCAATATATATCTGAAACATAACTGGTTATGGCTACATGTATATAAGTATTGGAAAGCTGAAGAATTCTTTTTTAAAAAAACCAAAGAACTCAAATACTTTATATAAGGAAACAGTGTGTCTCTAATTTGCTGCATCATTCTTCTTCCAGGACTCAGATGGTCCGGAACCGTTGCCAGCCATTATCACAGGTCATTATGTAGCGACAGTGGAACAAAATTCTAAAGCACATTTTTTATTCATGACCTAGCACAAGTAACTTGACTGTGATCATCAGGAAGTTGTCACTGTCAGTCTCCTCGGAGCCCAGCTCTCAGATGAACAAGAAGCTTCCTCTAGTATTATATCCATTATATCATAATGCTTATTACATTGGCTTGGTTTACACATCTACCTCTGATAGCTCATTTACATTAAATTATTTCATTGTATCGGTTTTAACATTCACAGAGTTTAGAAATTAACTAATGGGGAAATTCTTCTTAAAAGGAAACTTAGTCATTCATTTATATAACCAAATGTTGCTTCTACAACAATATAGAAAAAGTAGACATTATCTAAATTCTTTTACTCTAAAGTTATAACATGCGGCAGGAACAGTCATTATTTTCATTTTTATCTACCATTATACCAGAAGTATTAATACAAGGGAGAAATAGATGTGACTGTTCAAGAACAATAATCCTGTCTTTTTTGCAATGATATGATTATAGATATAGAAATATAAAAAAGATTCTCTGTTTATTTTTGTATATTTCAGTATTTTCTACAGCCAGTACATGAAGTTAGCAAAATAAATGCACTTGAAGCAATATACAAAAGAGCAATTATATTTTTACATGTTATTGATAATTATTAAAATTTAAATTGTAAAATATTAAAATAGAATAAAGGTATCAAATGCTTAGAAAAAAATCATGATTCCACCTCAAAGCAAGACAAGAATGTTTGTTGTCATGATTTATATTGAACAATTTAACCACAGAACATAGTACTTTGATTTCAAACCTCCTTTCCAAATAGGCCCATAAGATTGTTGTCATTTGATCTTCAACTAAGTCCACAAATGATATTAAAAATAATTGAGAAGAATAATCCTCTCAATAAATGATGTCAAAAAATTTAATGTCTTTGAAAATATAACTATCTTGTCCTATATACATTAACAAATACAACTCTCTCATTCTACATACAATAATTGATTTGAATTTGATGAAAGATGTGACTATAAGGGACTAACCATAATGCTTCCAGGTAAAAATACGAAATATACTTGAGACTTGCTAGTGGGGAAAATGAAACAACAAAGAACTCATAGTAGCAAAAAGAATTGATATATTGACTATTAAAACTAAATTATCAAAGTTCAACCAAAGACTTGAACAATAACTTCATTATATATTTTTGACAAAAGGACGTACCCAAATTACTTTTCTGAAACTTAAATCAATTTTCTTGTAAATAACACTGGGTAGGAGAGAATCTCAGTTAACAAATCCCTTTGCCATGAAAACATGAGGACCCGAGTCTAATGTCCAAAATGTAAAGAAGCCAAGTACAGTGGCTCATGTTTGCAATCCCAGTTCTAAAGAAGCAGAGACAGGCAGATTCTGGGGCTTCTTGGTCAAGCAACCTAACCTGTCAGTGAGTTCTAGGCCAAGTAAGAGAGTCCAAATCAACAAGCAAGGTGGACGACACCTGAATAGTGACACCTGATGTTCATCTCTGCCCTCCACATGCATATGCACACATACAACTATGGGCCTGCATTCATGAGTGCACACACACGCAGACTAACGCCGGTTTAAGTAGGAAAAAGAAATGACTAGACACCTCAAGAGGACAATATTCAAATAGCTAATAAACTATGTAAGAAATCTATATCACTGTTTCTCTAGGTAACTTGAGAGAAATGCATATTTCACTGCCCAGCTAGCAGAGCCCAAAGTGAGAAATACTGAAAATAACCAACGTTCATACAGAAAACAAAGAATCTTACCTAAAAGTTGTTTGTGAAAGCAAAAATAACTTTAAGTTGTGACAGAACTTAAATATTCTTTTAAAAAAAGATTTTGTTTTCCTGTTGGTATAACACTGCCTTTCATTTCCTTTACTAAGAAATAATAAATTTTTTAAATGTTAATAAAAGCCTTGGGTGTTATTTCTGAAGTACTTTTAAGAGAAAATTTTTCTGCTCAAGGTTTTCTTCAAAGCAATTTTGACATCCTTATTCCTCAGGCTATAGATTAACGGATTGAACATGGGCACCACAGCAGTATAGAAAACAGAGGACACTTTTCCCTGGTCCAGAGGCAAACTAGAAGGTGGCTTGAGGTACATAAAAGCTCCCGACCCAAAAAAGAGAGACACAACAATAATATGGGACGTGCACGTACTAAAGGCTTTGGACCTGCCTTCTTTGGAGCTAATATGGAGAATGCTAGAGAGGATGAAACCGTAAGATATGAAGATGGTAACAATGGGCACTCCGATGCCAATGGTCACGACAATAAAAACCACCAACAAGTTGACGTAAGAGCTATTGCAGGACAGCTCAAGGAGGGGAATGATGTCACACATATAGTGGTTAATGACGTTATCAGCACAGAAGGTTACAAACTGTAAGTTTCCCATATGGGCCACAGCCCCAAAAACTCCCATCCCGTAGACACCCGACAAAAGGTATGAACACACTTGGGGAGACATGGTGACCCTATACAACAATGGCTTACAGATGGCAACGTAGCGGTCATACGCCATTGCTGACAGGATGTAGGACTCTGAAAAGACAAAGAAGCAGAAGAAGAAAAATTGTGTCATACACCCTGCGTAGGAGATGATGTTCTTCTTCAGAACAAACCCCACCAGCATTTTAGGGGTGAGCGTGGTGGAGTAACTGAAGTCAATGAACGACAGGTTGAGGAGGAAAAAGTACATGGGGATATGCAGGTGAGAGTTCAGCCCGATCAGCGTGATCAAGCCCAGGTTCCCCACCATGGTGACCATATAGAAACCTAGAAACAGGATGAAGAGTGGGATCTGGAGTTCAGGCTGGTCTGCTAATCCAACAAGGATGAACTCAGCCACCAAGGAGGTGTTCGCTGCAGCCATTCTCCTCTCAGAGTGTCTGTGAGAGGGGAAAAAGAGTCATTAAGGGAAAGGAGTAACACAGCACAAAAGTACATGGAAGCCGAAGGAGCCGGAGGATAAAAGAACAAAAACATTTACTGACACTAACTATGGGACAAATGCTTTCTAAACACTGCTAATTATCCTAGTTTAACAGGTGAGGACCTTATGGAATGGCCGTGAAGTCACAACGCTACAGTCACTAAAGCACAGGAAGTACAATTGTCTAGGTCCTAAGGGAGAGCTTCTAACTGCTCTGGAGAAGGGCTGCTGTGGGTCAGGTAGATACTCACAGGTTCACGTTGGAGCCTCGCTCTACTGCCTCCAGTGCATCTTGGTGGTGGTGCTGAGGGAAATGGTCTAGAGGAAAGAAAACTGACAGAGTGCGTTAACAACTATTCTACCTCTGCTTCTCCACATTTACAATCAAAGCTTCTAATTTCTCCTAGTTAATCATGCAGAACTGGATGTAGAGCTTGCTCTTTGGCTGTGTGTTTGCGATGAGACCCCTTGACAGTTACTAGGAAAGGCACAGATAGCATCCTTCTCTAGCGCCGTGAACAACTGGGAGCTGTGCCTTTTGTTGGAACTCGCAGTGAGCTTGTCTCAGTGGCTCCCACAGGACCATTGCCCCAGAGTCCATCTGCCTAAGGAAATGTTCCTTACACCCTTGTTAATGCTTCATGTGGCTTTTAATGAATTTCTTGCTTAAACTACATCTTTTTAAAACATTATTAAAAACGAAACATTAAATTTGGAAATAATTTTTACCATCTAGTATAGAGCACCTACCATTTACCAAGCATGGTGCCTAGAACCACACAACAACAATGGACAAATACTTCTGCCTCGTTTACTACTTATATCAACCTAATGTCTAAGTTTTTTTTTTTCAGGGACAAAGAATTTTATTTTCATGTAAATATTTTGCTTTAGCACAGAAGTGATAAGAAGTGGACTTAAGACAACTATGACTATGTATAGTTAAATGAGATAGACATTACGTCAGCACTAATTTATGAAGCCTATTCATCTATGAGCTGGGAAGTTAAAGTGTTCTGCTAAGAAATATAGGGGTTAATTGACTATTAAAAGCATGCATTGTTTTATATGATGAATATTATTTTCATTAATTTATTTATTTACAATCCAGCTGTTGCCCCTCCAGTCTCCCTCCCACAATTCCTTACCCCATTCAACCTTCCCCCTGTCGTCTAGAGGATGCTCCCCCACCACCAGACCTCCTCACTCCCTGGAGCCTCAAGTCTCTCTGGGATTCAGCGCCTCTTCTCTTACTGAGGCCAGGTTAATGCACTTGTTAGCTAGCTGTACGTAACCATCATACAATGATTCTATACTTCAGTGTATCAATAAGTGTATATTACATCATCTACAGATTTTAAAATCTACTGATTTATAAATGAAAAGGCTCACTTCAAACCTTTGAGGTCACTCTGATCTCTCCAACTCCAATATCCACGGTCTTAATTACTGCCTCCACTGTCTCCCTGTCAGTGGTTACAAGATCTCTGAATTACTGTCTCTAATTACAAGGCCCTAGACATACATATATACATATATATATATATATATATATATATATATATATATATTAAAACAGTCATTTTAAAGACGGGTAAAACAATGCTAGAGGCAGAAACAATCAACTCAGAGGCTACCGGACATCAGAAAAGAAGGGTAACTATTTCACTCATGTGACAAAAATCACTTGACCACTTCCAAGCTAAAATATAAAGAAGCTTATCATTTCATCCTATTTTCTGCTCAAGCAGATTTAATCATAAAAATACAATTGCTTGCCACATACCTATCGTCTGTTAATGTCTGAAAGGCCAGGCACTATTCCTAAGTCTAGCAACAGGGATTTGATGACTTTGACCCAGAATAGCATTGCACATCTGCTGGATCCCAGAAATTTTTCTGAGTCACTTTTCAGGAGAGAATAATAAATTGTGTATTTATAGGACATTATTCAAGTACAAGAAATACCTGTGTGTGTGTGTGTGTGTGTGTGTGTGTGTGTGTGTGTTTCCGTATGAAGAGGAAAGTGTAAACCACTCAGAGATATAGAAAGAGGAGAAACATTCCAGTTTTGAGCAGTTATCTGACATCTGAACACAAGATTTGAAAAGTATTTGAGGAAAGCAATTACTGAACTAGCATACCAACATCCACTGCGTGATACAAGACCCTCTCCAAGATACCACATTTTGCCAAGAAACTTAAATTCATTAAGTTAACTCAGAAAGTGACTCTAAGGGAAAAAATCTCTGCATGTAGTATCAGCACAGATGGGTGGTACGTTGCTGCGGATTTAAGACAACTATGAGTCAACTCTATAGGTCACTCACTGAGACTAATACAAGTTCTAATAAGATTTTGTGTGGAAACTTATATTCTACATTCCTTTACTAGAGACTATGAATTTCATAGTCAAAAAATAACTTCTACTTGAAGAAACAAAGGCTTTAGTTATCAAATTGTTTACATGATTTTAGCCATAGTTAAGGTTAGAGTCTTGGAATTGTTTCAAAATTTTAATACAGAAATCCATCTCTCCGGGCTACCACTTCTATACATATGCTGTCACACACACACACACATGCACAAGCACGCACACAGGCATATTTTGTGCTGAGTGCACATACATCAGTGAAGATTTACTAACTCTCAGCTTGGTCTCAGCCATGACAGTTTCATTGGACAATTAACATAACTGTCCACATCTTAGACTGAGAATGACGGTGTGCGTCTTCTGTTCTCAATCCCACTACACACAGTTAAGGGGTATATAATATCAAATCATTATTTAAAAATTATAATTTCCCACAAGAATTCTTGAAGATTGTGAGGGGTTGTGGGGAGACCTTGGGGATTCGTTAAACATTTGCTTGTCTCTGGGAGCTTTGGCAAGTTCTATGTGCATGATGTAAGAACCAGAGAAAGTTCTTCTGAGGTTCTTAACAGTTCACAAATGGTTTCCATGGGAACTTCATTTCAATGCATCAAAGTTTTATTTCAAGTAAACCAGGTTTCTCTATCTTTTTATTGTTAGCTTGCCACAATATAACGAAAGTAAAGCAAGTAAATAACGTCTTTGATTATATTACCTGATACAAAACTATCCCTTGTCCCAAAACTTAAAATTTTGTATAATAGCTTCCTTGCTTGACTTACTATAAATAGTAAATTATTTTACAAGTAAAATTATATGTGAGACATGGATTATAACAAGCTCATCGCGATGAGCAAATGTGTGCAATACAGAGCTTTTACGCATATGGTTGTATATGTTAGTCTCCAAGAGTCTGGCATACCATCAAAAAGCATGTGTTTGTCCAAAGGATGACTCTGTCCACTCTACACAAGAGAAATCCAAGCGATAATTTCAACAGATCAGACAGCCTGTCCAGAGAAAGATGGCAGTTGAATTGTCCTTATCCAAAGTGAGTTCATTCAGACCCTTAGGATGTGCATAGATTAACATCATCTCCAAGAAGTCTTATACTTACCAGCGTTAATTTAAATATGTGCATTTATCATGTCAAAATGCTAAGTAAAAAGTTCAAAGGAAATGGCTGATTTCCTAAAGGTTTGTGATCTGATAGAGGCGTCACCCATCTGTTCCCTCTATCCTTTACCCACCTTTGTGTTCCAAAACATCCAGGCTCCAGTGCTCAATGATACATGCCTCTTCTCTACACACTGGATATCTCAGCCTATGGCTTTAAAAATATTCTCTGTGACCCCAGCAAGGGAAGCAGGCAGGCAAACTACAGATCTTCACCTACATCCTCCCTTTTCCAAATCCCCACCCCCAACTCATCTCATCCCTAGCCTTGCAGCAGATCACCTGCTGAGACCACCCTCCTCCAACTTCCCTCATCTCCAATGGATCACACAGATCTTCCCCACCTAACTTCCCTCCCCACCCCACCCCCCACCCCACCCCCCACCCCACCCCCCACCCCCCGGGAAACTCACTGCTTTATCCCAGGCCTCAACTCCAGCAGGCATTCCCTGGGAACCTACTGGCCACTCTGATCAGGGAAACAGGTAAGCTAACTTCAGATTTTCACCTCTTTCTCCACTTCTCCAAATCATATCTCTCCAGTCTTATTCTCAACTCTGTACTGGGCCACCTTCTTGCAGAGTCCATCACTCCCACCCCATCTTTAATAGATCACACAGATCTACCTCTCCAAACTTCCTTCTCTGAACTCATTACTTTATCCCAGCCCTCAACTCCAACAGGTATTCTGCCTCCATTATCAGGGAACTAAGCAAATCCTGGCAGAACACTCTACTTTCCTCCTTCCTGTGGAAGTACCTACCTATCACCATCACCTCCTGGACCATCTCCTTCTAAGTATCAGATCCCAATACCAAGACAAACCTTTTACCTAGTGTCTTAGGGTTTTATTGCTGTAAAGAGATAACATGACCACAGCAACTCTTATAAAGGAAAACATTTAATTGAGGCTGGTTTACAGTTTCAGGTGTTTAGTCTACTATCAGGGAAAGGAACATGGCAGCATGCAGGCAGATACCGTACTGGAGGAGTTGAGAGTTCTTCATCTTGCTCTTCAAGCAGCAGAAGGAGACTGTGTGCCATACCGGGAATACTTTGAGGATAGGAGACCTCAAAGCCCAACCCCACAGTGATACACTTCCTACAACAAGGCCACACCCACTCTAACAAGGCCACACCTTCAAATAGTGCCACTCAATATGGGCCAAGCATTCAAACACATGAACCTATGCAGGCCATACCTATTCAAACTACCACACCTGGGAACCTCAGTGACCAGCTGAAGAGATTAACCAAACTCAACAAAATACAAGAAAGAAATAATCCCAGAATATCAAATATCAAATCAAAAAGGGGAAACACACACACACACACACACACACACACACTACAACAACAAAATAAGAAAAATCAATAAACATCACTCATTGATATTTCTCAATATAGATAGTCTCACTTTCCTGATTAAAAGACACAGACTAACAGTTTAGATATGAAAACAAAATCCATCATTCTACTGCATCTAAGAAGCACACCTTAACATCAAGGATAGAAATCACCTCAGAAAGAAAGTGTGGAAAAGTTATTCCAAGCAAATGGACCTAAGGAGCAAGCTTGTGTAGCCATTTTAATATCTAACAAAATAGATTGCATACCAAAACTAATAATAAGAGATAAGATAGGACACTATACATTCATCAAAGGAAAAAATCCACTAAGAGGACATTATAATCTTTAACATCTATGCATCAAATGCAAGCACAACCAATTTCATAAAAGAAACACTATTACAGCTTGAAACACACATTGTCCCTCACACATTGATACTGGGAGACTTCAGTACCTGACTCTCACCAGACAAAAACTAAGCAGAGATGTGCTGGTGCTAACTGAACATTATAAACCAAATGGACCTAACAGATATTTGAATATTTTACTCACACACACAAAAAGACTATCTCTTCATGTTGGTATATCATGATATATCATGTTGGTATATCAATTCTTCAAAATTGACCACATACTTAGTCAGAAAACAAGCCTAAACACATACAAGAAAACTGAAATAACACCCTTCATCCTATCACACTACTGTGCTGTGGATTAAAGCTGGATATCAACAAGAAAAGAAAACAGAAATTTTACAAACTCATGGAAATAAACAAGTCTACTGAATGAAAAAATATATTAAGACAGAAATTAAGGGGAAGAAGACTTCCGAGAGTTAAATGGAAATGAATACACAACATACATAAACTTATGAGACACAACGAAGGTGGTTCTAAGAAAAAACTTTACATAACTATATGCCTACGTTTAAAAATTGGAAAGGTCTCATACTGGTAACTTAACAGCACACCTAAAAGCTCTAGAAAAAATGAATAAATCACATCCAAAATGGCCTAAAAAGATAATCAAATTCAGTGCTGAAATCATTAAAATAGAAACAAAGCAAAAAATACAAAGAATCAATGGAAGGAAGAGTGGTTCTTTTAGAAAATCAATAAGATGGGCAAACCCTTATCCAAATTAACTCAAAGGCAGAGAGAAATATCTAATTTGAAAAATTAAAGATGGAAAGTGGGACATAACAACAGACACCAAGAAAATCCAGATAATTATAAGGATATTCTTTAAAACCTATATTCTACCAGATTGGAAAATCTAACAGAAATCGACAATTTCTCCACACAAACTACTTATCAAAGTTAAATCAAGATCAGATAAGCAACTTAAACAGACCTATAACTCCTAGTGAAATAGAAGCAGTCACTGAAAGTCTTCCATCCAAAAAAAAAAAAAAAAATTTCCAGGGCCAGATGGTTTTAGCACAGATTCTAGCAGCCTTTGAAAGAAGACTTGTTGAGAACACTCTTCAAATTATTCCAGAAAATAGAAACAGAAGAACATTGCTCAATTCACTTCACAAGACTACAGTTACCCTGATGGCCAAACCACAAAAGATTCAACAAAGAAAGAGAATTACACACCATTTTTTCTTATGAACATAAATGCAAAAATACTCAATAAAATACTTACAAACCAAATCTAAAATGTATCAAAATGCTCATCACCATAATCAAGTGGCTTCATCCCAGAGATGTAGGAATGGTTCAATGTACATAATACAATAAATGTAATCCACCATCTTCATTAAAAAAAAAAAACTGAAAGAGAAAAACCACGTGATATTCTTATTAGATGCAGAAAAGACCTTTGACAAATTTCAATACTCCATGATAAAAGTCCTACAGAGATTAGGGTACAAGAAACATACCTAATTCTAATATAAGTAGCTTTCAGCAAGCCCATAGCCAACTTAAATGGAAGAAACTCAAAGTGACCCTATTAAAGTCAGGAACGAGGCAAGGTTGTCCATTCTCCCATATCTAGTCACTATAGTACTTGAAGTCTTAGCTAGAGTAATAAGACAACTTATAGGAGAGCAATGGCATACAAATTGAAAGGAGGAAGCCAAAGTATTATATAGAGATATAATAATAAAAACAGCATGGTATTTGTAAAAATACAGACAGGTTGATCAATAGAATTCAAATTGGAGACCCAGATATAAATCCACACACCTATCGACACCTAATTTTTATAAAGAAGACAGAAATACAACTGGGAAACAAAATTAAAAACAGCATCTTCAACAAATGATGCTGATCAAACTGGAAGGCTGCATGTGGAAGAATCCAAACAGCTCCCTCTGCACAACACTCAAAACTCTAAATGGATCAAAGACCTCTACCTAAAACCAGATATAATGAACCCGATAGAAGGGAAATTGGGAAACAGCCTTGAACACAATGGCATAGGAGGTAACATAGGCCCTAAAATCAACAATTGACAAATGAGACCTCATGAGACTGAAAAGCTTCTGTAAGGCAAAGGACAGTTGTCAATAGGGCAGGGCAGCAGCCTACAGAATGGGAAAAGGTTTTCACCAACTACAAACCCAATAGAGCACTCTGATTTGTGTTTCTTTCCTTTCTGTCCTTCAAATCACAGAGCAACCTTCCTGTCAGTTCATGATGTCATCTTTCAACACTGTTTTGCTTTGATATTCGTACTGCCAATGAAACCTCATGAATCACCTTTCCCCACTTAGGTAAGAATACACATCATTTTTGTCTAAATATCTGCTTTATGTAAGATATAGATTATAGTAATGAAAGTGCAAATGTAAATTTTCAAACTATTTTCTGCTACTGTAAATCTAGATGTAATCCGTGGTCTGGAGCTCTGAGACTCCAGAGTGAACTTGCTACTGTTATTTTGCTGAATGGATTGACTACCAAACTTCCCTCTAAATTCACATATTTGCAACCATAGATTAGTGCGGCTCTCCGGGAAGTATCTTTGTGCACTGGATGGCTGTTAGTACAGAAACTCACAATTGGTCTGAGTATGGAGAATAATGTCAGTGAAATGCCTAGCCACAAATGGGACACCATGTGGCATGCTCTTCTTCTCTCAAAGGCTAGAGACCATTGCAGAAGAAACAGAAGAGAGATGGTAAGGGCCAGAGGTCCAGGATAGTCAGAGTAGAAAACTGTCTTCCAGACATGATGGGACTGAATAATTGCCTGCTGTAATTGCCTGCTCAAGACCTGCACAATTTTAAGTTAATATTTCAGCAGGGAATGTGGAAGGCTTCACTAGCCCCGACTATGAGCTAAGGATCTATTGACAGTTGATCTGTGGGAAGGAGAGTTAGTTTTCTTTTTCTTTCTTTGTTTGTTTGTTTTTCGAGACAGGGTTTCTCTGTGTAGCCCTGGCTATCCTGGAACTCACTCTGTAGAGCCAGGCTGGCCTCGAACTCAGAAATCCGCCTGCCTCTGCCTCCCAAGTGCTGGATTAAAGGCGTGCGCCACCACTGCCCAGCGAGAGTCAGTTTTCTTGAATATTGCTTCTGTCAGGTCAACCGTGCTCCAGTGGAAGCCCCTAAAATGATGAGTATTTATTTTGTGGATTATAAAAAAAAAAAAAAAATGACATGAAATTTAGAGAGTGTGGGGATCGATCCCAGAGAAGCAGGTAGCAAGTATGAATAAATAGTAGGAAGGTCAAAGAACTGGACTTAAGAATAGATCATTAAATGCTGGCCTAAATCTGAAAATGGAAATAAAAAGTAAAAATTCAGCCTCGGAGAAACAGAGCTTGAATGAGAAGAGGTTAAAATACAAACTGGAGAATCAGCTCAACAAAGATGGCTGAAGAATGAGGAACAGCTATGAGCGCAATGCTTAAACCAAAGGTTGAGGACTGTGATGGTTTGCATATGTTTGGCCCACTGGAGGGGCACTATTAGGAGGTGTAGCCTTGTTGGAGTGGGTGTGGCCTTGTTGGAGTAGGTGTGGCCTTGTTGGAGTAGGTGTGGCCTTGTTGGAGTAGGTGTGGCCCTGTTGGAGTAGGTGTGTCACTGTGGGTGTGGGCATTAAGACCCTCATCTTAGCTGCCTGGAAGTCAGTATACTGCTAGCAGCCTTCAGATGAAGATGTAGAACTCTCAGGCGCTCCTGCACCATGCCTGCTTGGATGCTGCATGTTCCTGTCTTGATGATAATGGACTGAACTTCTGAACCTGTAAGCCAGCCCTAATTAAAAATTGTATTTATGAAGTTTGCCTTGGTCGTGGTATATATTTTATAGCAGTAAAACCCTAATTAAAACAAGCACTAAGGAGGAAACCTTTCAAACAGCACTCAGAAAATGGGAGAAGGGAAATTTTTCAAGAAAACTTTTAAATTAAAAAGCTGAGAATCGTAACCAACAGAACGATCAGGTGGCAAACTGGCTTGCAATCAATTCCAGCTCAACAATTCCTTAGTTGTGTGAACTTGGGAAAACTGTCCT
This sequence comes from Mastomys natalensis, assembly GCA_021653895.1. Lineage (NCBI taxonomy): Eukaryota > Metazoa > Chordata > Mammalia > Rodentia > Muridae > Mastomys > Mastomys natalensis. The sequence goes on along the minus strand of JAJTUV010002841.1, from coordinate 17,522 downwards.
AAGATCACTGAAATACCATAGTCCTATAGTAAGCTCAGGGAGAGTAACGCCACACTTGGAGATGTGTGAGTTATGAAGCCTGACTTTTGTAAACATTTGTTAGATCCATAACACTGGACTGAACTCTCTCCTCGAAAAACGCAATGTGAAAGAGGAGTAATAAATTGTAGACACAGACGCTTACTTCCTCCACATCACTTTTTACCTATATATTAACGCAAAGTGTTTCCAAGATTTCATATCAAAGCCACTTTAAGGTATGGGAAAGATGTAAGAAGAGATTTCATTTATTTAATGTATTAAAGACTAATTTGAGTTTCTCTTTCTTCACTTATAAATCATACTGATTTGCATCTTTTAAATAACTTTCTAATATCTTTAGGTTGGTAAGTTATTAGTCTGGTTATTCACAATATTAAGTTATTTTTAATGTCTAATATTTGTAGTAATTTGTCCTCTTCATTAATGATACTACTAGTTCTTATTTTATATCTTTTGTGATCAATATGGCAAAAAAATTTATTGATCTCTTAAAATAAAAAACCTACATTCTTTCATTGATTTTATTTATTAATATTTGATATTCTATTTTACTAATTTATACTTCATCTTAATTATTTTCTTTTATTTAAATTATTTTTTTCTATTTACAAGTTGGGGCATATGAATTATTGACTCTTGATTTAAATTTTTTCTTCTATAAAACAGATATTTAAAATTATAAAACAACTTTAGCTAAATCATACAATGTTCAACTTTTTCATTTTTATTTAGCTTAAAATATTTCTTAGTGTTCCTTGTGGGCTTTGTTTTCCAGCAATTATGTTATTTAGAAGTGTATAGTTGGTTTAATTTCCATATGTGCAGAGATTTTTCAGAGATCTGCTCTTAGTTTCTAATTTAATTTCACAGTAGGAAGAGAACATATTTTGTATGTTTTTGGTACTCTTAAATTTATTGAAACTTGTTTAATGTTTCGGCATATGGTCTGTGTTCATGATTTTTTTTTCCATGTACACTTGAAAAAATGTGTATTTTATTGTTGTTTGGTAAAGTGTTATATAATGTCACCCTCTTCGTGTAAGATCTGTTTGGTCTTTTGTGCCTACAATTTGTCTACGTATTTTGTCAGTTATTGTTGACATCACCAACATAGACTTTGAATTTTTCTCTACCCTTTTTTCAGTTTCCTCAATGTTTATTTAATGTATTTGAAGTTCTAAGTTGACTTTAGTCATTCATCCTTACTCTCCCTCTCCTTCTTTCTCTTCTCTCTTCCTCTCTTTCTCTCATCCTCTCCTTCCTCTCTTACTCCCAACCTCCTGTTGCTCTCAGAACCATCCCAGGGCCTGGCACATATGAGAGATGCACTCTTCAATTGACAAGAGTCATTGTAAAATGTCTCTAATAATAATTAGTTGCATATTTCCTGTCCTGATATCCATTGTGTTAAAACTTACCATAACTACTCCAAACTTTCAATGATCGGGTTTCATTTCTCATTTTTTTTTCTGCTTTTACTTTTTTGAGATATGAAACATACTTGGATATATTTATAGGGAACTCTATGATGCTATGATACATGCATACAAAGCATGGTAACCAGATCAAGGCACTTATTAGTGTTCCCATCACTAACATGTCTATATTCAGGGACCTTTTACACTCCTAGTTATTGTGAAATCTATCACACACTTTTACCCTAACTAGTAGTTACCCTATTAAGCTCTAGCAAACCATCACCAATCATCCTACCTGTGTGTTTTGGTCCTTGTGCAACATCTTCACATCTCACTTCTCTTCTGTGTCTCCCAGTCTCTGATGACTGCTACTCTACTATGCCCTTCTATAAGATTGATTTTTCAAATTTTGGTTTTTTTTTTTCTTCAGCCAGCGAAAGGAACACATCTTGCAATTTTATTTAACATGTTTGTGTTTCTCCCATTTATTTCTCTTTTTTATTGAGTATTTTATTTATTTACATTTCAGATGCCATCCCCTTTCCCCATTTCCCCTCCCTAGAAACCCCCTATCCCATCCTCCTTCCTCCTTTTTGCTTTTATATCATTTTAATTACAATGCAAGTATTAAGGTCAGTTCTAGGTTCAGGAGCTAGCAATACAATAGATGCAAATAGTCAAGGAACAAGCAAGACAATAAACACAAATAGTCAAAGAACAAGCAAGGCAATAAACAAAATTCTGTGAACACTCCCATGATCATTGTTTCTAAGGGCTTTTCAGGATGATCAAAATATCTGAGCCAACTTCTCTGTCCTAGCCCAAAATCATTTTCATGTCTGACGCCTACTTCCTTGTTCTAGCCTAAGATTTAGATTCCTGTCTGAAATTACTTCTTTGTTCTAGCCTAATGTCAGATTCCTGCCTGAAGCCATGTCTCCAGCTGTATATGTAGTGAAGGATGGCCTTGTCAGGCATCAGTAGGAGAGGAGGGTCTTGTTCCCTTGAAGGCTGGATGCCCCAGTGAAGGGGAATTTGAGGGTGGAGAAGTGGGAGTAGGTGGATGGGTGGGGGAATATCCTCATAGAACTAAGTGGAGGGAGGATGGAATAAGGGGTTTCTGGTGGGGATAGGGAAAGGGGATAACATCTGAAATGTAGATAAAGTATCCAATAATAATAAAAACACAAAAAGAAAAACAGACAAAAACACAGATTTTTCAAATTCAATGAGGAAAAACATGGAATTTGTCTTCCTATGCATGGATTATTTTATTTAACATAATGACCTCCTCTTCCACCCATATTGCCATAACTACAGGATTTGATGATTGTGTAACCAAATTGTATTCTATAATTTCATTTTTCTTATACATCTGTGGAATGATAGAGACCTTGGTTATTCTATAATCATTATGAATGATGCTATAGTAAACATAAAGATACACCCTAAATCTCTTTGATATATTAATTTTAGTCTTTGGGCCATTTACCCATTAATGGGATTGCTGAATTGAAATGGTGATTTTATTTTTAGTTTTTAAAGGAATCTCCATAATGTTTCCCATAATCTTTTGAGGGAAAAAAACAGCTGTTTCCTATGTAATGTTATGAACATTAATGAATAATGGTCATTTTTAAATGTACATAATTAGAATTTTCATCACCCAAGTTTAACTTTTCTGTCTCTTAACTGGCATGTTTAGATTATATGTATTTAGCGTAATTATTGAGCAAGCACTACAGTCTTGCTATTTGTTTTCTATTCATACCATCTTGTCTGGTCTTGTTGACTTTTTCTCTCTTCTTTTCATGCCTTCCTTTAGATTTTCTTTGTACTTGTTTTATCCTTTCCATTAGTACCTAATCTTACTAGTTGTTGCTCAGAGTTTTAGAGATATACAGCTTTATCTTAACAAACTTTATTTTGAAATAGCATTGTGGCCAATTATGCATTGTGTGGCATTACTTCCATTTCCCCTTTCATCTTTTATGCTATTTATTGTTCTTAAGTGTTTTACTCCATCACATTATAAACACTGATGGGTGCCTCTAACTTTTTGCTTTACAATGAATTTTCTCTTTAAGACTGTTCTAAATGAAATAAACACTAGTATTTTATGTTTAAGTTCTTTAGAATAATCATAATCTGTACTGCTCAGATAGACTACTTCAGGAAGTGTGGGTGAAGTCACCTGCAAAGTAAAATACGTTATGCTAATCCCCATCTTCCTTCAAATGAATGAGATTCAAACTACAATTTATTTATTAGGCTCTCCACAATGACTGGGTGATGACCCCCTAATCTAATTCTCTAACCCTAGACTGGCTACTTCACTCACTGTGCTTCCCAAATGCTTGCTTGTTTGAATCTTCCTGGGTTATTTCTGCTCCAGCAGTCTGATGTTCTGGGAGGGACTTCACTCTGGCATGTGCTGCTGGTCCATCATGACTAATGGAGACCTCCTTTCTCTCTGTCTTCTCCCTCTTCATGCTTCTTCTTTCCCTTTCTCCTTTCTCCTTCTTCTTGTGCCCCTATCTGCACCCTCCAGCCAGGTAACTGAAAACCCACCCACCCTATTCCTCTAGTAATTGTCTGTTGCCATTTTTATTTAACCAATAGTTTTACTGACAGTAAAGCAGACAGAACATTAAAGACTGATGTGAGACTTAAGATGTTTAATGATCCTCTGAAAGCTGTCCCATCAGCCTTGCCAGTCAGATGGTTTTCAAGCTTCCTTTAAATCCTTTATTTCCTCTGATGGATGGCATAACCTGTCTTGTCTTGGTACCCACTCTCAGAGGACCTGGACCAAAGCAAATTGTATCAACTGTGTCCAATGAAAAACAGTAAGACAAGGACTGAAGAGTGAACCATTCTCAATTGGGTGAAGAGATTGTCAAACAGGCTGACAAGTTAGTGAGAATAGTGCCTGGCACTCTACAACATACTCAAAGAAGATTTATTGAGTATACTCAAGAAGACACTGTAGAATCAGATATTATTGAAGGTACAATGACTTGTACTTTTGAAAATAATACCCTTAGAACAAAGAAACTGACTGATTAGTGCTGCCTTGCATGCTGAACAAAAAATGAAAAATGATTCACCATTACTGTTAGCTATCGATAAAAAGTAAAGTCCTAGAGGCTGAGCACTTTTCTAGTATCCTACAAAGAAGTCTTTACTTACTACCTGAGCGATAGGCTGAGGTTTAATAATTAGAGTTAGACAGTTCCAAAGATGTTTCATCTTCCCACTTTCCAAATAAAAATATCAAGTCACACATAATTATATTCATATTTACCTAGCAAGCATTGACACACATAAAGATCTCATATAAAGGTCTTCAACATCTAAATATCAGAGTTCATCATTCTATTTCTGTGACTTATGAAATTTTTATCCTTTCTAGAGCATATTGGCGCTATCAAAGAGACTCGTAATAATGTGACTGTGGGGCAAGCACTTTATAGACAGTGATTTCTTCAAATACCACAGTCATGGAATTGTTGATAGGTATGATAAAGGCACACACAGGGTCCTATCAGCTTAGGAAATTTTAATTTGTTGACAAAAAACAGACAAAGTCATTCTAAACTAAGGATATCTAAAAAGAAATGATCAAGCCTGAAACTTAGTAACCTAATTAAAAATAAAAATAGTAAATCAAGTTTTAACAGAAGTACTCTATGAGCTGTTGGTCAGGGAGGCTTTTTGAGGCCCACCAAACAATTGCTACTGCTGATGATCTAGATGGTAAGACCCTACTGCTGAAGGCACCGTACATTTTTCTTAAAGGTTATAGAGAAATGTAGGAACTGAGTTGGAACTCATCTGTGATGGCTAGATGTCAGAGTGTCAGGAGGTAGTTATATGGAATACTGAAGGAGAACAGTCATAAAGCCTTCATCAGTTATGCAATGCCAGCGGCTTCCTGGAGTGGAACTTTGGTTCTCAGTGGTGAGGAGAATAGGAGCATGTCATGCAGGAGTCACACCAGGCTCAGCCAATTTGAGGAGGAGTCTGTGTTGTGAGACAGGAATGCACCTGACAGTATGTACAAGAATCATAATATCAGAGGGCCATCTGGATGGAACCGAGGACAGGCAGAATGAAGGACCTAATAGCCATAGTTCCAGGCTTTGGAACTGTCAGTTCTAAGAACAGAATCCTAAATTGCCAGGCTTTGGGCCAAGACCTGGTAATTACGGGTAATTTTCAGCTGGTGAGCTGAACCAAGAAGGATCTCCTAAACAAGGTGGATCCTTGTGGCTCTATCTTCCCCCCTCACTAATGAGGTACAGAGGGGAAATTGGGTGTACGCTCCCAGGTCACCCATTTAGCTTATGTTCAATTTAGTTTAAATTTGCTTAAATGCAGTAAAGCCTTCATTTTGATGTCCAGGTTGGAACTTGGACAGAGTTGCAACTCAAGCACAATGGTCTAGCTCCAGGGTAGGGTTCACTCACTTCCTTATTTATTGCCACAAACTCTACTACATTTGGTGTTATTTTGCTTCTTGATATATACCTTATTTGGGGAGGGAGGATATTGTAAGTCTTCTGTATATTCAGATGTGCATGTTGTTATGTGTGCATGGGCATTTGGATGCCCAACAAATGTCTTGCTCAGTTGTGCTCGCACTGAACCTAGAGTTTTCTTATTCATCAAGACTAAATAGTCAGAGAGTTCTCGGGCGCTGCTTGTCTCTGTACCCTCCAACACTGGGAGTTACAGACCTGCACCACCGTTCTCTTCTATTATGTGATTCTGGAGAGTCTTCAGTGACTGCTGTGGATTTGTTAGTTTTGCCTGGAGGCAATTCCCCAATGACCTAATGAAGAAGCAAGAAAGACCATCACAATCTTGATAGAAATCTATCATACTTTCTCTTATAATTTATGTCTAGAAAATCTTCTCCTTGCCAGTTTTGTCAAAGGCTAATTTCATATAGTAATTACACCTTACCTCACATTTTATAAAGCTTCCATTTTGACTTCAGTTTTACAAAGGGTATAAAATGTAGACTGAAATTCCTCCTTTTTCTCATTATGGCTATCCATCATTACTGGATATCCAGTTATTTTGGTATTATTTGTGAAGAGCACAAGTTTTTCCTGTTGAAGTATATCTGTTTCCCTGTCAAAGTCAATAAGAATTTACTTTGGTCTTTTTATTTATGTTTTAAAATCTCAAACAATGTATTTTGAACATATTCATTCTACCTGCCTACACAGCTTCCAGAACACAAGTCTAGTTTTTATTACCCAGCCTGTCTTGGGGCCTATTCAGTCTATTAGGGGTCACATTTATTCTCGAATTGTTCTTTTCTATAAATCTAATGTGTACCCTTATTATCTTAATTTCAGCTTTCTATTACTCCAAGATGAAGGGACTATGGGGTTTTCTACATGAGAACTTCACTTGATAGTATCTATAAACATGAAACATAGTTGCTATTGTCTATCTTCCCTCCTTCTAGTAAGTGTTTATCTCCCAATGTGGTCTGTCTGCTTCTGTTCTCTCTCCAACACCTTCTGATACTCCTTTATACTATCAATTTTCCTAGAATTAATTTTTTATACATGGATGTCATCTGGTCAGATCTTAGTCCATAATCCATTTAGAATGTGAATGCATTTCTGTACCCACGCTACAAATAGACACAAAAAGGGCCAATTCTTCAGAGTTCAATACATCTGTAATCATTATGTCGATCAAAATGCAAAACATTTCCAATATTCAGAAGGTTCTCCCACAGCTACTCCTCATAGTAAAACCAACTTCCCAAGGAGTTATCATAATCAGCATTCTACCTTTACAGGACAACTTTACTTATTCTTAAATTTTAGGCATTTTATTCTTTGGATTATTTTGTTCTAGAATATAGGTTTACCATATTGTGCATATTTTATTTGTCTGCACATTATTTTACTGTATTAATAATATGCAACAAATTATTTCTATCTCATTCTGTGACTACTTTAAAAAAAAATAGAGAGTGTTTTATTTTCCTTTACACCTTAATAAATAGTTCTTGATGACTGCACATGGGGTAAGGCTGCATGGTAGTTCAGAAAGGTCACAGCGATGGTGTTTTCCTGACAGCATGTAGTCTTCCGTAGTGAATCAAAAGACTTGTATGATGTCACTGTCAAACCAGCAAGACTGCGTTTATGCACCCATCATTTTCAGGATTGTTGGTAACTTGGGCATACTTTCCCCAAATAACCTTGCCTCCTTGTGTCACAAGGCCCAACTCGCTCACACTCACGTCAATAACTGTACCTTTGGTGATCACACCCAGGGTTGTATAGAATGGGGATGATGGATTCTTTTGCACACCGAGTATAGGCAGGCAAAAAGTAGTCTTCAGCTCAGGGTGTGTAACATGGGCTTTTTTGAAACGTAGACCCATCAGCCTAATGAACCTTTCATATTTAGGTGGTTTTCTTGTAAAACCATCACCAACAAAGCAGACTTTAGTAACCATTCTCTTCCATGCCTTCTGTTTTCTTTTTCCTGTTGGAATAACTTTCAGTACTTCTGTTTCTCCTTGGGCACGAATTTTGGGTAGAGGGACCTCCCATTTTCCCGCCTTGCTTAATCATGTTGGAAAAGTACTTTTGCTCTCAACTGCCCCTCTCTGTCCAGCAGATAGGCAGGCACTGCTCCTTCTGGAGTCTTCTTATCATCCTTCTGCTTGGTGTTTCTCCTTTCATGCATCTTAATAGTCTTTTTCATCTGTATTTTCTCTGCATGGCGCTGTTTATGGTAGAGCTTAGCCTTCAGGCCAATCTTTTTTTTTTTTTTTTTTTTTGCCTTCTTTGAACGTTCATGAGCCTCCCGACCTTCTTTCTTTCTCTTTTTCTCATGGTAGTCCAAACCATACCCATATCGTTTGCGGTGCAATTCAATATATTCATTTTGTGGCATGATGACAGCTGCGGAGCAGCCCTCCGTGACCTCCCGGTTTCCAAAAACCTCTTAATTTCTGGGTGTCACTGCCCCACGAGCCTGGTTCGCTCAAGCCAGAATGGGAAAAGCTGTGACTACTTTTTAAATAACAAGTTAGATTTGGCTGTTCAAATGGTAACAGAATGAATAGAACTACAGGTTAATCTGTTGACTACACACACACACACACAACACATACTACAAATTCCTCTGAACATATTTATAAAATAAAAGTGACTAGTGTACCTCCAAGTTCAGTTTACTTATTAATAATACAGCATTTTTGTTCATTAAATGCTTATATAACATATTATACATATGTATGTTTGAAGTGATTAATATCATGGTAGAGGCCTGTTTTTCATAGATGATACAATTATGCCTTATTAGTAAGTTTCCACAGAAAATCAATTCAGGAATTATACAACTGTCCATTTTATAAAAGTTGAGATCATTTTTTGTGCAAAAAGTAATTATGTGTTTTCAGGGCTAGAGAGGTGGCGCTATGGTTACGATCACTTATTGTTCTTCCAGAAGATCTGAGTTCATCCATATCACGTGGCTCACACCTGTTCTGGACTCTAGGCCAGCACCTGTATACATTCACACGTGGCTGTACAATCACAAAGACACATATAAATATACATTGATTTTAAAACATTTTTCTATCCATTACCTACGTGGTCTACTTCCATTATTTTATCTTCAAGCCCTGATATTCTGTCTTCTGCTTGCAGCTTTCTCCTTATCTTTCTCCTTCATTTTCTAGTCAAGTTCTTCAGTTTTTCGATTTCATCTTCATTACAGCTTGACTTCTCCATATTTCTATCTTCTTATTGAATTTGGTTTTCAAATCCTGAGCTGTTTTCATCATTTCATTCAGCCTTTGTGTTTTGTGTTTTCTTGGGCATTGCTCAGGCATTTATTCTCTTTAACATTAGTGAGCTGTTTTTTTGTATCTTCCTTAGTCCTTGAGTTCTTTGGTGATGTTTATGTTCCTTATTTTAAACTCTGTGTCCTGGGGTCCATCTAGGTACCCCTCACTGGAGAACATTTCCATAAGACTGGTGGATTTTAAAGAAATGAGATTCTTTCTTGAACTTTCATGTAGTTTGTGGTTTTGCAATGAGAACTGGGCATAGTTACTTATTTTATTGGCTGTGTCTAATGTGAAAACAGCAAGCTTAGCTGGTAAACAAGATGTACTACCCAGCTCAAATATAGGGATTGAACAAGGCACAGCAAAGCTCTCCAATCTGGGCCAGAGCTCTGGTGGATCATATATTTAATTTGTCTTACTTTAATTTCTGCTCAGAACTCTTATACAATTGTATATTGCTATTATATCATTTTTAATAAAAATCATATCATAGTTATTGTCATATATTCTGATATTATATATGAGGTTTATGGCATACTAGAAACATACATCCACAGCAGTGGGTGGAGGATGGCGTTGCAAGCATAGGAGCTACAATTTTTGCAAAAGAAAACAAAAATCCTAGAAGCTCCGTAAAGCCACACATACTTCGGGTGAATTTCTGAGTGTGTGGAAGAGACAGGAGATTATTGAGGTTGGAAAAGATGGTGATCCCACCTCCTGCATTTTACATTCTCAGAAAATAACTGTGAAGTAAGACATAGGATGCTCGGAGAAAATGGAAAACCCAGTTCATGTTGCACAGAGACTCTTGCACATACATGTTTATGGATATTCTGTTGATAATAACCACTGTTGATGAGCTGGACCTTCTGCTGGAGGAGATGTGTAGAAAAGAAACAATCCATGTGGTCCGGTTAGGGAGAAATAATAAGAACTGTGAGTATGTGTAAGATGCAGACATCACAAAGGATCTCAGGTCAAGTCAAGGAGATGATATAATTACCATGAGAATTCTAACATGAAGAAGCAGAAAATCAAGAAAGGCATCCTCACGTGTGTAGAGCCAGCATCCAGCACTCACATGAGATAAGCTCAACTTAATCACAGACACAATCCTGCCACCAAATTGGATAATAAGCAAAATGAGAAAGAGGTGGGTCACAGGTATGTAACACATGACAGACAAGCGGGCCAGGAGCAGGAAGGAGACATTCAAGACCCTCAGGAGATTCGAATATGTTGGAAAATGCCAAGTCTGGTCAGAAATGAAAGTAGGCCAGCCTAAGTGGGACACAGTCAGTGACTTTAGCTCAAACTGTCTGGGAAGAGCAAAAGGCAGAGGAAGCCAGATTCCCACCAAGAGCAAACAACTCTGTAGCCTTTCTTTCCACAGGCAAGCGATTGATTCGTAATTAACAAAATCAAAATCTACCCCAACAAATGAAGCATCAGAATAAAGTTACATATGCTGTTATGAATGTTCTTTATGATCATGTATAAAAGGCTAAAAATATAGCAGGAGAAGAGAGAAGCTCATTGCACAAATGATAAACGATCAATTCAGATGTAATGCTTCTGGGCTTAATGCCAGGAGAGAAGTGTGCCAGTCACTGTGCAGTGCCACAACCACCCACACCCAGATACTGTTCTCCTTTTGATGCACTCCAGTTTGGAGTAGCCTTTCACAAACTCCCAAAAGCCAGCACCTAGTGCTACTTTCCATAGAGTTTCACTCAAGGATCTGAGTTCTATTCCCTGGCCAGAAATGTAGAGAAATCCTGGAAATATTTATTTCCTGAAGTATTGCCCAAGGCATGATTGAAATAGGCAAACCATAAAAACTCCAGATGCATGAACCATGCTTAGAACAATTCTGAGACATGCCATACTGTCTTCAAAGACCTCGTGCAGCTGGGAACTACAATTAATTACTGTTCTGAGAGTTTGCTTATATAGTGACTTTCTTAGTACGTGTGATGGTTTGTATATGTTTGGTCTAGGGAGAGGCAGTATTAGAATGGCCTGTTGGATTAGGTGGTGTCGCTGGTGGGCTTAAGACTTCATTCCAGCTGCCTGGAAGCAGTATTAATTAGGTTTTTACTGCTGTGAACAGACACCAAGACCAAGGTTTTTTTTTTTTTTTTTTTTTTTGGAGACAGATTTCTCTGTATAGCCCATGGCTGTCCTGGAACTCACTCTGTAGACCAGCTGGCCTGGAACTCAGAAATCTGCCTGCCTCTGCCTCCAAGTGCTGGATTAAATGGCAGTGCCACCACTGCCGAGGAAGTTTTTTTGTTTTTGTTTTTCTGTGAGACAAGCACAGGCGGAATTCGAAATCGGAAGATGGCCGCCTCGGACTCCAGAGCACAGCGACTGAGCGGTGCGCCACACTGGCCGGCAAGGCAACTCTTATAAGCAGAGCTTCTTCTTCCACATCCTTTTATATGGGTTGCCATTAAACCGTGCGCAGGCAGATGAGTGAGGCCTCAGATTCCTAGCTCCAGAAACAAGATCCTGATCACAGTACAATTTGGGCTTTTTGAGGACAATAAAAGGACAAATATATTGAAAAAAAAAAAAAAAAAAAAAGAAGATATATGACGAGATTTAGGGTAAGTCTCCACACCTCAAATAATCCAGTTAATTAAAAAAAAAAAAAAAACAAAAAAAAAAAAACCCAATCAATGGTCAGAAGATAGGTTTTCATTGATTCCAGATGTAGTCAAGTTGACAACCAGGATCAGTCATCACAGCTCCAGAAGAGGACACTGCACAATGAATCTTCACCTTGACTAGAGAACTCATCTATACTCCTTCCACAAGAAAACAAGAATCAAATAGAAAGAGTTGAGAACAGATTGATCCCAGAAGCAAGAGGGAAGATGAAACCACTTGAAAAATTTTAATCACTCTCGTTTAGAAGGAAAATGCTTAGAATTCAGAACATCATAATTTCCTTTAAAAAATACACTTTATAAATCAGTATATCTCAGACTCACAGGAAGAATCTTAAGAAGTAGCAGTTGAGTGGGTAGCTAGGAATGGTTGCCATGTGGCTGGAGGAGACTATGTGGTAACTATGTGTTCTGACACTGGTTCCAGACCAGAAGCAGAACATTACCTGAGAAATGTCTCAGCAGGTAAAGATGTTTACCACGCAAGCTTGGCAATCCCTGGAACACGTATCAAGGTAGAAGTCGAGAAATTATTCCACACCTGTCCTCTAATCTATCTGTGGATCCAAAAAGATCATTTTTAACTGTTTAAAAAACTAAGTACCACTCAAATCCTACCAAACTGGAAACTCTGGAGGAAGGATTCATAGTCTTCATTTTAGATATTCTGCCAGGTATTTCATTATAGAAGTTCACATTTATTCATGGGTTCAGTTATCCATGGTCAGCAATGGTTCAAAAATATCAGCTGTGAAATGTCATGATTAATCATCTGGTAGATTTAAAATAGCTCTTATTGTCAATCTCCTGCTGTATCTGTGGACTATGTATGTGTGAAGTCCATAATCCATGGAACAAAAAATATATTTAAAAGATTCCTGAACATGTATAACATTTTTCCTAACAAAAGCTCACAATATCCAAGATACAACTCACAGACCATGAAGCTCATGAAGAAAGAAGACCAACGTGTGTGTGCTTCAGTCCTTCTTAAAGGAGTAACAAAATACTCATGGGAGCAAATATGAGACAAAGTGTGGGACAGAAACTGAAGGAGCAGTCGTCTGGAGACTGTTCCTCCTGGGTATCCATCCCTTGTGCAGTGACCAAAGGCAGATGCTGATGTGGATGTCAGGAAGTGCATGCTGACAGGAGCCTGATATAGCTGTCCCCTTAGAGGCTCTCCCAGAGCCTGACATATTCAGAGGCAGATGCTCACAGCTAACCATTGAACTGATCATGGGGTTTCCAATGAAGGAGTTAGAGGAAAATGAAGGAGCTGAAAGGGTTTGCAGCCCATGAGGAGAGCAACAATACCAACCAACCAGAGCTCCCAGGGTCTAAACCACCAGCCTGGGATCACATAGGGAGGGACCATGGCTTCAGCTGTATATGTAGGGAGGATGGCCTTGTTGGCATAAGTGGGAGAAGAGATCTTTGGTCCAGTAAAGACTGGATGCCACGGTGTGGGTGAATTTGGGGGTAGGGAGATGGGAGTGGATGGGTGGGTGGGGGCAAATCCTCATAGAAGCAGGAAGAGGGGGAATGGGATAGAAGGTTTCTGGGGTGGGGGGTATGGGGAAAGGGGGTAACATCTGAAATGTAAATAAAATATCCAATAAAAAATTAATTTCAAAAAAGATAACATATTATATGTTTTCATAAACAATCTAGAGATGGTTTAAATTATACAGGAAATTTTGTATACAGATTTGTATATATCGTATCCAAATACTGTACCATTTTGTACAAGAGACTTAACTCCAAAGCTCAATGCAGAGCTGGATTCTGATATCCATGGTAGGTTGTGGAACTCGTCTCCATGGATTTCAGGAAACAATTGCAATCATTTTGATTGCTGTAGATTATTGTCATTGTTTAAATCTTTTAATGTGCATAATCTATAAATTAAACTATATAAAAGGTATCTGTGCATAAGATAAGCTTTGAAATATAGACCATGATTAGGGGATGGCTTCTATTCCACACTGAAATTTGAAAGTCCCTGATGTAGTCCTTGGTCCCCAAAGGTAGATGGGGTATGTAAATATATTTAATTTAAATTAAAAGATCAGGTGTAGGTTTTGTCTCAAAGGAGAGGAAAAAGAACAGTGAAAATGATAGTTTGTCTGAAATAAAGATGTTTGGTTATAAGTACGGGATCATAAAATCCACCAGCTTAATGAAACAGATGTTGGGAAAGCAGAGATTGATGGGAACTATGATCTCAATACGGGACTGTGCCTGGAACTTCATCTACAGCTGAAGAAAGAAAGCACCATCCATCTGTGATGCCTGGACCACAAAGTGATAAGTGAAGAAGGCTTCCTTTATATTTGTATAGATCAGAGCTCTAAAAGGAAATGGAGAGATATCTTCACATACTCGCCTAAACACCTCTGTAATAGCACACTTTTACTTCAGTATGGATTTTTTCAAAAAATGCTGCACATCCCAAGATAGAAGCAACAAACCTCCTTAGACTCAGCCTAAGGAAAACATTTGAGTCAAAGCTGGAATCCTACAGGAACACTTAGTAGTACAGTCTAAGATCTGGCAACCACTCCGTTAAAGTATCTATTCTTTCTGCAGGGCAATATATCTCACAGTGGTGGCTTTCTCAGTAAAATGCCTACAACCTTTAAAACTTCCAGATTCTATGTTATCAAATAACAATGGAAACTTACCCTCCACAAAACCAGTACATGAAAGGAGAGCGAGCAGAGTAAATGTCATCTTACCATTAGCTCTAGGCAAGCAGTGATGCTCTGCCCAGAGACAGCAGGGAAGAATCACACGTAACCACGGTGACATTTTTCTAAAGATACCTCAGTTTGGGAGGCAAGTTTCAGTTCATATTCTCCATTATTTTGGCTAAGGCATAAGTTCAGTATATGAATGATTCATACTTCTATTCAGTAATTATTCTATATTTCCATAATTTCTGCATTTTAAGTACATATAAATATTAAATTATACTCATCTGCTAAAAATGCTTTCCTCTAAAACATGATATTAACTAAATGATGATACTGTTTCTATAGATTTACCTTCTTAAATGATGCTATGTATATTTCCTATAAAAATTAGAAGGAAGTAGTGTTTAAAAATTGGAGTGAACAGAACAGGTATAATTTCAGTTCAGAAAACCACTAACCTGTTCCCCATGTCTAGCCTTTCCTCATCTCAGCTGTGTTATATAATGGAATCAGACAGTATTTAATAGTTGAGATTGGCTTCTTTTCACACAGCATAATTCTATTGAAATGTACCCAAGTTGCAATGTGCATGAATAACGTGTTCCTTCTTGGAGGAGGAAGGTGTGATATAAAAAGGCACTAGAAACAAGAGATCCTTGTGGCGATGGATTGTTATGTATCTTGGCGGTACCAACGGCAATATTTTGGTTGTTATATTGTACTGACGTGTTGCTAAACCAAACCAGTGGGAGAAAGTGAAGAAAAGGTGCCTGGGATCTTTGTTTCTTCAGACAGCTGAGATTCTTGCAATTATACAATAATGAAAGACTCAGTAACAAGTTACTAAATAACTAATTGAGGTCAAACAGTGTGCCAACTTCCACCTCATGGCTGGAAGAGAAAAAGTCAATTTTTGTACATGGCTTCAGAAGTTTCAGTCCATGATCGCTGGGGACGTGTTTTGTTTTAGATTGTGGTTGGTGGATTGGTTGGTTTTTGTTTGTTTGTTTGTTTTACTTTCTGAGTACACCGTGGTGGGAGCACGTGACAAAGGTAACCTATGTATCTCACAGCAACCAGGAAGCAAAGAAAAAAAGAAGAGGGTACAGGGTCTGATATCGCTTTCAAAAACACACATTAGTGACCCAAACTTCCTCCAACAAGACCCCACATCCTAAAGACTCCACCACCCCCAAGAAAAATCTACAATCTGGGAACCAATACTTCAGCATATAAGCCTTTAGGTGACATTTCAGATCCAAACTAATCAATAGTAAAAATGCATAAATCTTAGGTCAGAGGATAGCGATTTGAAATTCATTTCTAATTAGAAGATAGAATAAAGTCATCATACTTAAAGATGTCACTATTGCTTAATGCTGTATTAGAGGCATGAGAAAACGTTGATTCCTGTAAAGGAGGAAAGAATAAGTGGCTTAAAAGTTGGAAAGTAAATGAGCACAAAATTTACAGGTTTTTAATGTACTCACTATAAAGAAAGAACGTTTAAAGTGACAAGTTAAGCTAATTGCCCTGATTTTGATCATTATATACTGAATACATGAAATGAAGCATCACAATGAGCTTCATAAACACAGTTGTTGTGTCAATCAAAAAGAAAAACTTAAAATAAAAATATCTATAAGTGACGAATTATATTACAATGTATAAAACAAATATATTTATTAGATATAGTTCATATAATGAAATAACAGAAAACCTAATAAAAGATAAGACTTTTGTTAAAGTCACAGTAGCATTCCAAACATATAACCAATAGAATGTATGCAAAAGAGAAATAAATCAAATTATTTAACATTGCCAAAGATACTGATAGAAACCTGAAATTTAAAAAAAAAAATCAAAAAACAGGAAGCTGTATTACACTTTACAACTATAAGCTTTAAAATCTGAAGGTGTGAGAACACCCCTGTGGTGGTTTGAATATGCTTGGCTCAGAGAATAGCACTACTAGGAGGTATGGCCTTGTTGGAGTAGGTGTGGCCTTGTTGGAGGAAGTGTGTCACTGTTGGGGTGGGCTTTGAGGTCCTGCTCCTAGCTGCCTAGATGATAATAGTTTTTTTTTCTTTTTGCCGTTGGAACAAAATATAGAACTCTCAGCTCTCCAGTGCCATGCTTCCTGCCATAATGATACTGTACTGAACCTCTGAACCTGTAAGCCATCCCCAATTAAATATTGTCCTTTATAAGAGTTGCCTTGGTCATGGTGTCTCTTCACAACCATGAAACCCTAAGACACTTCACTCCATAGTTTCTCAACTTAAAAAAAAATTTAAATGCATCTATGCTATCAGATATTTTGTTGGAGTTAAACTAGATTAATTACAGAAGTTATGGTTAAACATGAATATTCAGAAAATCTTCCCCCCCCCAAAAAAAAAGAAGAGTAAATGGGAAGTTATCCTAATGATATAAGAGCATAATGAAGTTTCTATAGTTAAAGCAGTGTGGGATTAGCTTACTGGTAGACTGATGGACCAGTGGAGCAGAATGGAAAACTCAGAAATAGCCTAACATCCTTGACACTTACTATGTGATAAAGACAAGAGCTCAAAATTGAAAAAGATGAACATTTTTGTAAATGGCAATGGAGTAAATGAATAACCATATGGAAAAAAGATGAAGTGGGATCCATTCACACCTTACATCTGTATAACTCATAAATAAACCAGGCATCTACCTGTTTAAGACATAAAATGACGCAAACAGAATGGAATTCTAAGTAAATTGCTTCACAAACTATGAAGCCATAAAGCATTTCTAACTATGGTTAAAATATCATAAATAATAAAATAATAATAAATTTAACCAAGAGAAACTTTTT